>BMAU01004740.1:0-36940 GCA_019973935.1 Trichonephila clavipes | reverse complement strand
AAGTACACATTCCATTTTTACCCTACTGAGTAATACTTTATCAGACTTATGATTCATTCTGCACGTGACTTCGTTTGGTTTAAACATGCACCGTACGTTTATTTCAAAATTGTAAGATTACCTAATAAAATAAAGAAATCCCTAGTTTTGAATAGTTTTACATAGAATTTTTCAAACAGAGTGCTATTAATTTTTAGTTGTAGGAAATCTCAACTTTATTTTTACTATTTTAATTCGGTTTTTGATGTATTCACAAAATCTCAACGAAGCATTAGGTCTTCGTAGTCGAATGGTTAGAAAACATGTCTAACATTCAAGTACGAAGACTTTGAGGTTCGAAACTTAAGAATAGGCATAATTATGCACTTGTAAATTCAAATCGTTCATGGATGGCGCCACAGGCGAATAATACTTTAGTTTAAAAAAATAATGAAATATATTTAAGGGGGGGGAAATAGATTATAATAAAATATATTCATTAACCCTAAGTAACAAATTATGTCCCCCTCCAAAAAGTTTGATTCATTCATCCCAATTAAAATTTGCTTCCAATGACGTACTTAAAAATCATAATCATTTAATTAAAACTATATCAGAATATAACTCGTTATCTCTAAAAACATGCATTTGTAACACCCATTTACAGAGCCCCGAAACCCTTATCAGAGCGGAGGGGGTACCATCCTCCCGGTTCAGACCCGGGGGATTTCCACTCCCTTTCGTTTGCCTAATTTTCAATCCTCTGTTTCAGAAATCACAAGCACAAAGCATCAAATTTGAAATATAACAAATAATCATTCAACACGTATATCATGATTTTCAGAAATAGATGTATACGGAATTATGTAAAAATAATCATATGTACAGAAAAATTTGACTCTTTATCCCAATTAAAATTTGCTTTCAATGACGTAATTAAAAAAATCATAATCATTTAATTAAAACTATATCAGAATATAACTCGTTATCGCTAAAAGCGTGCATTTCTTATCAGTACAGATCCCCGAAACCCTTATCAATCACAAACCATCTTCCCGGTTCAGATCGGGGGACTTCCACCCACTTTTGTTTGCATGCGGCTCCACCGGCTCCACTGTTCCAGAGCCGGTATATTTTAACTACTCATACTTAATGAGAATACGAAAGAAAATTTTGAATTAACCGATTTTTTAAGAATAAAATGAAAATTCTTCCCAATGGAAGATATGAAGTTAAACTCCCATGGAAATGTAACTCTGAAAATTTGCCCAGTAACAAAGAACTAACATGGAAAAGACATCTACGGATGATGAATAAATTAAGAAACGGTAAATTTTTTGAGGATTATAAAAGTGTGTTTAGGCAATGGGAAAATTTAAATATCATTGAAAGTGTGCCGGAAGTAGAATTGAACAAAGAATGCCATTATTTACCGCATAGACCCGTGATTAAATTAGATAGTGCGACTACAAAAATCCGACCCGTATTCGATGCTTCGGCCCGTGAAAAAGGGAAACCATCTTTGAACGACTGTTTATATAAAGGCGTAAACCTTATCGAACTGATACCTGACATTTTAGATCGTTTTAGAATTTATCCAGTCGGAATTCTAGCCGATATTGAAAAGGCGTTTTTGATGCTATCTGTTGCACCGAAAGATAGAGATTATCCCACAGATTTTTTTCCCCATGCAATGAAAAACAATTAGTGTACAGGCATTGTCGAGTTGTGTTTGGGGTGTCTTCAAGCCCTTACTTATTGAATGCATCTATTATGCATCTTTTGGAAAACTGTAATTCCGAATGTAAGGAAGTTGCACTAAAGTAAAATCTTCCTTTTATGTTGATAATTGTGTAACTGGTGTTTTCAGTGCTGATGAAATAGAGATATTTATTGAGAGAGAGAAGACTAAATTAATTATGTCGGAAGGATGTTTTAATTTACGTATTTTTGAGAGCAATGTGGCGAGCAAAAGTGTTGATAAACACTCAGGTGAAACTTTTATTTTGGGTATCATCTGGGACTTGGATCATGATGTTTTGAAATGTTGCACGAATTTCGACTCATTAACGTGCGAAGTGAAAATAACGAAACGATTAGTTTTGTCTACGGTGCAAAAAGTTTTCGATCCCATTGGAATGTTGGCGCCATCTACATTAATCCCAAAATTACTATTGCAGGAAATATGGAAAATGAAAATAGCATGGGATCAGGAACTACCTCAGAATATTGTAAACAAATTTATGAAATGGTTTAATGAAATTCAAATTTTGAAAGATGTCACTGTACCACGTTGTATGAAAATTGATATTTTTACTGAATTACATGTATTTGTTGATGCAAGCAAGGGGAGTTAGCGTAAGAGTTAGCGTAATTCTCGTTAGAGCGAAGTCTAGAGTAGCTTCTCTCAAACTTTTGAGTATACCGCGTCTAGAACTAATGGCTTGTTGTGTAGGTGCTCAACTTTTAAATTCTATTTTGAAAGCACTTAATTGCCGGACTTGAAAGTTACTCTTTGGTCCGATTCCACAACAGCACTTTGGTGGATTAAAGAATATGGAAATTGGTCGGTTTTTGTAGCTAATAGGGTAAAGGAAATTAGACAATTAACTCAAATTCAGTCATGGAAGTATGTTCCAGGAAACATGAATATCGCGGATTTACTATCTCGTGGTTGTTCTCCACGACAAATGCTTAATTCTAAATGGTGGGAGGGGCCTTCCTGGTTGAAACAAAATTCGGAATATTGGCCAGATGGTGAAATCAGTTGCGAGCCTCAAGAAGTTAACGTAGAGAGAAAGAAAACTAAAAATGCGAATGTTGATCTAGCAAACGATGCACCCCCTTGCTTATATGTAATGTGTCTGATTATGATAAAATGATAAGAGTATTTGCATGGATTTTAAGATTTGTAAATAATTGTCGCAAAGACTATAACAAATGTGAGGAACATGAACTTTCTGTTGCTGAAATTGAAAATTCTGAGAAACAATTGATTCGTTTAACTCAGACATATTATTTACCTGATGTTGACTCGTTAAAATTAGTTACTTTTATTGATAATGATAATATTTTAAGAGTAAAATCTAAAATAACTGAACGAACTGATGAAAGTTCTTTTTTGTATCCTATATTGTTACCTGATAAATGGGAATTTACAAAACTTTTGATTAGATCTATACACAAAAAGAACTGTCATGCAGGAATCCAAATAATGCAATCATTAATTAGAGAAAGGTTCTGGATTATCAGAGCTAGAGAAACTATTAAGAGTATTTTGAATGAATGTTTTATTTGTGCTCGTTTTAAAGTGAAATCATTGTCAAGCGGACCATCACCTTTACCACCAGACCGTGTGAATGATTGCTCGATATTTGAAGTTGTAGGAATTGACTTAGCTGGACCTCTGTTTTTAAAAACTGGCGAAAAGGTATGGATTACATTGTTTATTTGCGCAGTCTATCGCGCACTACATCTTGAATTAGTAAACGCTTTATCTTCTGATGCCTTTTTGCTAGCCCTTAGGCGTTTCATTGCCCGGCGCGGGAGGCCCAGGATAATTTACTGTGATAACGGTACTAATTTCCGAGGTGCTTTCAATGACCTTGCGAAATTGGATTGGCATAAAATATCGAGAGAAACATCAACTCAAAAAATAGTTTGGAAATTTATA
The DNA here is from genome assembly GCA_019973935.1 of Trichonephila clavipes. Classification (NCBI taxonomy): domain Eukaryota; kingdom Metazoa; phylum Arthropoda; class Arachnida; order Araneae; family Nephilidae; genus Trichonephila; species Trichonephila clavipes. Next base: position 33,288 of record BMAU01004740.1, on the reverse strand, counting down.
CCACCCACCGCCGCATGGCGGAGAGGCTGGTGGGAAAGGTTGGTTCGCATTATCAAGGAACTATTGAGACGTTTTCTTGGAAAATCAATATTGTCCTATGAAGAATTGTCTACAGTGATTTGTGAATGCGAATTTTTAATCAATAGTAGACCTTTAACTTATATATCTGAAAATCCACAGGAATTGATCCCTCTTACTCCAGCAATGTTTTTAATAGAGAATCGCTGTTCCGATACTACCGATATTGACGAATTGAATTCGAGAGACTTAAGAAAAAGAATGAAATATAGAATTAAACTTTTCAGACAACGTTTCAGGAAAGAATATCTAAGTGAGCTAATACAAAAACAGAATGATAATCGGGTGCGGGAACCCCGAATTGGGGAAATGGTCTTAATTGGAAACGGCAATAAAAAACGTTTGTCTTGGCCTATAGCTAAGATTATAGAATTAATCCCTGGTCGAGATGGGGAAATTCGAACAGTTCGGCTAAAAACTCAACATGGAACAGTAATACGCCCCGTGCAACGTATCTTCCTTTTGGAAGTACAAGCGATTGCTAATAGCGATAAGGAGTTGAAAGAGGAATCAATTTCTGTTAAAAGTACTACACCTGAAAAGGTCTTGAATACTAATGATGCAATTGTAAAAAAATATACTTCTTCTGGAAGATTGGTTAAAGAACCGAAGAGACTTGATCTTTTGAATTATAACTGTTATATGTTTGAGACTCTCCCCAAGTCTCAAAGGGGGGAGTATGTTGTGAATAAAAATGATTTGTGTGAATGAGTGGCTGCATGGCGCCACGTTTTTGTAACTGTGAAGAGGTTGTGTGACGTCATTATGTTCTGTATATAAAAAGGGTGAAGCAATCACGTGCTCACTCTTTTCCTAAAAAGACTGCCAGGCCGATCATCCCCACTAAAGCTCTTGAACCCCTTCAAACGAAAAATAATTTTGAAACTTTAACTCCAGACCCTGATCCAATAATTAAAATGACAACGGAAAATATTGCACCAAAACCTAGAGCCCCTCACCCCATTACTTTAAAAGTTAGTAAAAATTATAGAGACCAAATAAAAATGATTAATGAAACCTTTCCAGATATGCAAATAAAAACTGCCGGAGATTATTTCAAACTCTACCCCAATACCATAGATCAAAGCAGAAGTCTCACCCATTTCCTGGAATCAGACAGTCAATTTCAATTCTATACCATTCCGCTTCTAGAAAATAAACCCTTAAAAGTCGTAATAAAAGGATTACCGCGTGTCACCCTCCCAGAGGAAATTACAATAGACCTTGAAGAACTCGGATTTACCGTTACAAGCTGTACTCAAATGATTTCTAAATGTACAAAACTTGAACTGCCCTTTTTCCTAGTAACTCTTCCCCGTAACGATTTTAATTTAACCATTCGGCAACTTACTCATCTCCATTATTTAAAAATCAGCGTTGAGGGATACTCCATTCGGGGTGTTACTCAATGCTATGAATGCAATAATTTTTACCATACCGCTGCTAATTGTTTTATGCAACCAAGATGCTTAAATTGGGGAAAAGACCATATGACCAAAGACTGTAATATAACCGAAAGAGTAGATAACCCTTATTGTATAAACTGCCACGTGTACGGGCATACTGCCTGCTACACGAAATGCCCCAGATTTCTGAAACCTAAGTCAGCCCCCCACGATAAACAGAAATAAAAATACTTTTAACTCGAATAATGTCAAAGAAAATATATCTTTTGCTAATGCGGTAACGGGAAAAACCCAAAATAATCCCCCTCCTCAGCCACCAAATCAGAGAAAAAGTCGCGAAAGTCAAAGTACCTTCCAATCTTTCCTCCCCGCTGATATTAATTTTAGTGATATTCAAAACATCGTAGATCTATTTAAAATTATATCTAATATTATAAAGCAATGCCCTAAGCTAATAAATATTCTACCTGCACTTAAAGCAACCAATGATTTCAAGCAACAAGCCTTCCTAATTCTACAAGCTTTAATGGACTAATTTTTAACTGTTTATTTTCTTTCAATATTTGCTTTTCATATATGCTTAAAATTTTTATTTCCTACAGTAATGTTCAGTTTTGTTTATTCAATAGTTTTCATTTCCCCCCCATCCGGGTCAGTTAGCACTATTCAACGTAGCTCACTAGCCAAGTTCTTTCTTTTTTCTCCTGCCCCTCCCCATTTATTGGGACACTTCTCATGTCGGTTTCCGACATTTCCCCCCCTCCATACTGAGCAGAAGTGCTAGCTCGCTATCGCTCGCTATTAATCTTATTTTCGTACGTGCTCACTCTCACTCGGTAGTTCTGAATAAACTAAATTACTTTAATTGACTGGCTCGAGACTGAATTTCTTCTTCCAACGCCGAGCATCGGGTAGATGCAGCTCGCAGAATTTTAGAATTGAAATTGTTCTTTACACCTGAGCAACGCCGGGCTAAGTGGTGGAGGGGGGTGGAAGTCATTTTGAAAATGAGTATTAGAAGTTCTGATTTTAAGAAAGAAAGGGAAAATTTATAACAGTAGAGATAGCCCGTGCAACGCCGGGCCATGCAGTTACTTATATTTAAAAGCCCTATATGTCAGCATGAGCTTTCAAGTACACTCTAAAAATCAGAGGTACTTCTCACATCTGGGTTAAGCGGTAATTTATTAGTAACAGATAATTAAGTTTCATGGATTATATACATAGGATTATAATAAATTAGGAAAGAAATCTAGGGCTATGGGGAAGGTGCGGCTTCCCACTTTGTTTTCACCACTGACACTGAGAGGATCGCAACACCTTGAAAAATTAGATGTAGCTCGTACCTTGAAAAAGTCTGCCCACGCCCTGGTGTAGGTAATACACAAATTACAATATATGTGGAATAAGTTGTCAAAATACCTGTTTCCCGAAAGAAATTTCACCTTCAACCTTAATTCCATCTAATTTTGATTTTTGAAACATCGCTAATATTTATACCTACATAAAAATTTCTGTTTTTAAAAGTGGTGTTTTAAAGAAGAATTTATAGCTTGGTTTTTCAAATGTTTTTTTTTTTAAATATCTTAAATTAGGAAATTACTAAATAACAAATTTTTTAAATTTCTAATGATGTATTTTATAACTAAAAGAATTTGAATTACATTCAAATAGATTTAGCAATTTTTTCCCTTTAAATTTTAATGCTAAATTTTAATACTTATTTTAAATTTTAAGAATTGAATCCTCTTCGACTTGAGCACAATTTGGTAAGAAAAGAACATTATATATTTATTTATTTATTTATTTTGGTTTCCAGTATTCCGCTTGAAAGAGATTTTTAATAAATAATACTGGACAACTTTTTAAAAAAAAAAAAAAAAAAAAAACATTGCATGCATGACCCTTTTAGTTCAAGAATTCAATACTAGCGCCATCTCTCTTTCGATTTACACACAATTCTTTGTAGAAATGGATTTTCCTTATGTTAAAATGCCACGGATTAGTGCACAGTATGACAGGAACAAGAAAAACCATTCATCATAGCAAATTCCGCGACATCCAAGTTTAAGCTATTAAATGACTGTAGAAGCTCTTTAAAATCAGTAATAAATCCGATATTAATAACTTTTTAAAAAATAATTGTTTGTTATGTATAATATCCATTAAATTTTAATCATTAGTAATTTTTTTGTCTGTAATCCTAACTAAACTTCTCACGCGTTCAGTGGTTTTCTCTTTGATCATTTACTGATAATTTTTTTATATGTATTTATTGTTTTTAATTCCATACAGAAGACTAGGTTTATTTTTCGTAAGATAGATGTCGCTAGAGACACGCAGGAAAGCATGCAAAAAATCTAACTTTAGATATCCACTTCATAATTGAGATAATTGACAAATAATAAAATTTATTGAATAGGTTCTTGTAGTTGAATTTTGTTTCAAAATCTTTTAAATATTATTTACACATATCTTTGAAATCTAAGTATGAATAGTTCCAAAATAACTTGTGGCAAAAATCTTAGTAAAATTGAACAATTTCTTAGTGAAAAAAAATAAATAAATGCATAAATGTAAATGCATAACATAAATAAATTACGTAAACAGATCTGGAAACAATTTCATTTTAATACAAACTGTCTATATTGAGCTTTTATTTCCCCCCGTAGATGGTGCTTGCAATGAATAGGACACGATATATATATATATTTACAATATTTATTTGAAGAATATTATATGAAAAATTATTCGACACTTTTTTTCCCAGAAAAAACTACTAAATATTATCTGAATTTTTTACTGGTCATTAATAATAATATTGCTTTTTAACAATTTTCCCACTGTTAATTTAATTTGTAATACAACTTATTTCGTCAGGAAACTTATTCTAATTGCATATAAAGTTACTACTTTTAAAAATTACAAGGGAAAAAAAACAAATGAAATGATCATATACCGTGAAATCCGACGTATAACGTGCATTTAAGCACCAAAAATACGATTGAAATTTATGGTTGCGCTTTATACGCCGGGTATAAAAATGAGAGCTTCAAAAGGAAAAAGACGAGCTTAAAAAAATAGACTTCTACATTGATTGGAATACTGTTCATTTAAAAGAAATGACATATCAAATGAACTTAAAATGGTTTTTTTAGAAATATGCTATTTTTTTAAAAAAAAAAACGTCTCGGATAATTCCTCGAATAAAGGGCTTGAAAACATTAGAGCGATGCATACATATATTTCAGGTTCCTTCAAAAGATACTGGGAACGCTTTATTATGCAAAAGAGCTTTTTATTTTGCGTATTTTGGCATGAAACATGAAGACCAAGACAAACCATGGGCTCATGAAAAAATTTGTGTACAGTGCCTCAACGATCTACGTTTCCGGCTCAAAGGGAATAAAACAGCTGTATAAGTTGGACCTTCTATGACAATAAAGGAGCTGAAAAACCAATCTCTGATGATTAATACTTTTGTTCCTGTCTTAACTATAGGTATAACCGCAAAAATCATGCATTTGAAAAATGTTAAAAAGAAGTTTTTCCTGTTTTAACTATTTTTTTAATACAATAGTTGAAAATGTTTTATATCGTTTTGGAGCACTAGATGGAATTTCTCAGATTTTTAATACATATTAAAAATTGCTTAAAAACTTTTTTTTAATTTAAAACAAGAAAAAGAAAAAATATTTATTTTTCACTCTTTCGAACGCATTTCATTCCGTTCAATAAACATAAATAAAAAAAGTAAGATACTCCAGAGAATTAGCATTGTTAACGGCATTTAGAGGTGGCGTGACAATCGGAGCTTTAAGTTCTAATTGTGAACGTAGTTGTTGCACCGGTTTCTTAGTTGAAGAACGATATATAAATTTTTGTTGTATTTCGTAAATTTGTTTACGATTAAATGTGCCGTAGGAATAAAACACTATTGCGTCCTTCTATAAATTTAGTAAATGGGTCATAAAATATCGCTTATAATTAAATATCTAGAAAAAAAATTTCTTTCGTTGTCAATGCCTTCTAATGTATTATTAGATCGCTGGTATAATTTCTGTGTGCAACAACTTTTTCTAAGACGACTTTGTTTTAATTACTTGAAATGTACACCAACACTTATAATTGATCTGTCAATACAAAATAGTTATACTTTTTTGCATTCAAAAAAGGGTAAATTGATAGTATGTACCACCACTTTTTTAATATTTATAAAATATTTATATAAAGATATGAAATTTGATTTGAAGTTTTACTTTGATGCGCTTATATTAACAGGCGCTGGATTTCTACCGGTTGCCTATTTTTCTGCAAAAGATAAAGAGTTGGCCTTTACTAACGTTAGCTTCTGTTTACACAATGTACACATGTATTTTGATTAAAACCAGTTATTCTCAGTAGCTGTTTCTGTTTACCAAATATTTCTCTTAAAACCCTTGCAGTGATCTCATTTAAGGCTCATAACTCTTGTTTAGGGAAAAACTGTATTATGTCAAAAAAATTTCCCACTTGATTTAAAAATATCCAAGGTTAAAGGTGTGTATGTGGGGGGGATATAAAATTAAATAAGATGTTTACGTTAATAATGTTCTCAGTTCACGCAATAGATGGCGCCAGGAGCGTGAGAGCTGGGTTCAACTTTTGTTGCCATAGAACGCGAGCTGTAGACATTCGTAATTTTGAGAATGTATCTTTGTCAGCAGAAGCTAACTGCGTTGCCAGACGCTAGTGACCAGACAACTCAATTATGATCGCACGGCAGCCGGCTGAAAACCAGCGCCTTAAAAACGATAGGATTTACTTAAGGAACGCAATGCTTTTTCTTATTAAATAACTTATATATTGACTTTCTCTAAATATTAAAAAAAGGGGTAGAACATACTATCAATTGACCATTAAATGCAAAAAAATATTTCTATTGACAAATTAATTATAACAGTTGGTGTACATTTTAAGTAATCAAAACAAAGTTGTCTTAGAAAAGTTGTCACACGCAGAAATTATGCCAGCGATCTTGTAATATATTAGAAAGCTTTGCCAACAAAAGAAATTTTTTTTCTAGATATTTAATTATGAGCGATATTTTATGACCCACTTACTATATTTATAGAAGGACGCAATAGTGTTTTATTTCTACGGCATATTTAATCGTAAACATTAACCATACACATTTACGAAATACAAAACACTATTATTCGAAGCATTGGTCTTGCCGACAAAAATTTATATATTGTCTTTCAACTAAGAAACCGGCGCGACATCTAGGTTCACAATTAGAAATTAAAGCTCCGATTAACACACTACCTCTAAATGCCGATAAGAATTCTAATTCTATGGAGTATCTTACTTTTTTATTTATGTTTATTAAACGGAATTAAATGCGTTCGAAAGAGTGAAAAATAAATATTTTTTTCTTTCTTGTTTTAAATTAAACAAACTTTTTAAGTAATTTTTAATATTTATTAAACTTCTGAGAATTTCCATCTAGTGCTCTGAAACGATATAAAACATTTTCACACAACTATTGTATTAAAAAAGTTAAAACAGGAAAAACTTCTTTTTCACATTTTTTCAAATGCATGGTTTTTGCGGTTTTACTATAGTTAAGACAGGAACAAAAGTATTAGTCATCAGAGATTGGTTTTTCAGCTTCTTTTATGTCGTAGAAGGTCCAACTTATACAGCTGTATTATTTCCTTTGAGCCGGAAGCGTAGATCGTTGAGGCACTTTACACAGATTTTTTCATGAGCCCATGATTTGTCTTGGTCTTCATGTTTCATGCCAAAATACGCAAAATAAAAAGCTCTTTTACATAATAAAGCGTTCACAGTATCTTTTGAAGGAACCTGAAATATATGTATGCATCGCTCTAATGTTTTCAAGCCCTTTATTCCAGGAATTATCCGAGACGTTTTTTTTTTAAAAAAATAGTATATTTCTAAAAAAAATAATTTTAACTTCATTAGATATGTCATTTCCTTTAAATAAACAGTATACCGATAATGTAGAAATTCTTTCTTTAAGCTTGCCTCTTTTTTTCCTTTGGAAGCTCTCATTTTTATACCCGGCACATAAAGCGCAACCGTAAATTTCGATTGTATTTTTTTGCTAAAAATGCACGTTACGTTATACGTCGGATTTCACGGTATATGATCATTTCATTTGATTTTTTCCCTCGTCATTTTTAAAAGTATTAACTTTATATGCAATTAGAATAAGTTTCCTCACGAAATAATTTGTATTACAAACTGAATTAAACAGTGAGGAAATCGTTAAAAAGCAATATTATTATTAATGACGAATAAAAAATTCAGATATTATTTAGTAATTTTGGTGTGGAAAAAGTGTCGCGTAATTTTTCATATAATATTCTTCAAATAAATAATAAAGTTGAAGCCTCTGAATTGCTCAAAAAAGGGGGTTAGAAAGACGTAATTCACTATCTACAGAGAGTGCAAAAGAAAAACATCATATGAATATTAAAATATCGTAGTAAACATCATAGATTGACAATTTGTATTGCTGTATGGCAAATAATAAATGTTAAATTAAAGAAATACAATTTGTACCGAAAAGATTAAAACAGAGCTTGTTTAAACAAATAGCAGCAAAAAAATACAGGATTTGCCGTTCAAATTATAGCATAATGTGGAATGACGAAATTAACTTAAATAATGTTCAAAATGACTGCCTTTCGCAAAAATGCAGTACCAAATCACCCGCCACAGAAAATCCGCCTGTAGCTTCTGCAACATATTTGGTGTCACAGATTTGCATGCCATGCTGATTCGATTGAGTAAATCGTATCTACTCGTGGATTCACGTTCGTACATTTGCTTTATAGGAAGCCTTTGAGAAAGAAATCCAGAGGACTTAGGTCGGGTGATCCCGAGGACCACTCTTGTTGACCTCCAAAGCCGATTATTCGAGTGTCAAACGTCTGCGCCAAAAATGTAAATGGTTGCGCAAATTTGTGGGTGGTTGCATCATCATGCTGCTAACACATGCGTGACACATCCCGTAAGGAAACTTCATCTTCTAAGAAATCGGCTAACGGTCCAGATAAAATTTCCGTGAAATGATCACAATACATTGGGCTAATTAAGGTGCTCTACCATATTCCGCACCACACATTCACTGACCAAAAGACTTGGTGGCGATTCGGTCTAACTAGATGTGGGTTTTCGAGGGATCAATAATGCGTATTTTGAGTATTAATAGTGCCTACCTCGAGAACTGGCATTCATCCAACCACAAAACTTCATTAAAAAAATCTCGATTTCCATCCAGTGTGTTTAACACGAAATTACAAAAATCAAAACGATGCTCCTGGTCTCCGGGCATTAGTCCTGTGCAAGATCTGGACGAAAAGGATATGCAACGTACGTATGTAATTTGTTCCACACCGTCAATTTTGAGTAGGAACAAACCTTGCTAATATCCCGGACACTACTTTCAGGATGAGTCAGGACATATCCTAAAACATCCTCAGCGGGTATCCGCAAACTTGAAGGTGTGACACGATACAAGGGAATACGTCTATGACAATTCCCAGCTTTATACAAGCATTGAACAGCACGAGCAATTGTACAATAAGATGGATACTTCGACGGGGAAATTTAATGTCATCTCTTATATTCGATTACACTTCCCATACAACAGTACCATTTCGCAGTATTCTTCATTTGTATATATCTCGCTCTCCCGTACTAAAATTCGTAATATTAGAATACGACTGTATGCAAGAGCAGCGACTGCACAACAGATTTTTAAAGTTCGCCATGATCAGTACCGCAGCAAATCAATCTATTTATTTTTTGGAACTGCTTTTAATGTGTTTTCTTCATCCAAAATATTTTATTTTGTCTATGTATTATAAGTACACGGAATAAATTTTATTTCTTAAGTACTCAATTATTGAATTGTTAACTTAATGTATGTACTTTTAAATTTAAAAACGATTTACATAAGAGTTACGTGCAAGAGCGAAAGTTTCACGGCAGAGTTGCAATTAATTTGACTTTGGAGACGGCCCCTTACTAGCTTCTTGAAAGTGGCCGAGAAAATGCATTAAAAATGTATGACTTTCAAAGTTCCATAGCTCGACCAGTTTTTATCGTTATAAAATGAAACTTTTTGTGTTTACTTCGTTTTTGTACACTGCATCTTTTCCGAAATATAAGTGATAGGATCTGCGAACCGTATAAAAATTTAATTTTTGCAACTTTTTTCTAAATGAGTTTTTTGGTTCGAAAAGCACAGAAAAACATTCGTTACTTTTTAAAAAAAAATTTTCAAATTGGAAGTATCTAAAACGAACAGTTCTGGAATTAGCTATTGGGTCACATTAAGGTTTGACACCTTGTATATTGTAATATTGTTTCATGTTGATGTACATCTGGTTTGGGGAACGCGTCGTAGATAGCCGACTAATAACATTAACAAGCGCTGCGCAATTTTCGGGGAAGTTATTAGAAAAGCCAGATGACGTGTGTATATAGAAATTAGTTGTAATTTAAAAGTGATGTATAATGTATAAAAATTGTGAAATGAAATCATATTGTGTGAAACATTGTTTTTGCCAAATGACTTAAAGAGTTTTTATTTCACGGTGACAGACCCTGAAGTCTATGTAGAAAATTCTGCTTTCTATTCAAAATTAGTGCTAATTTTTCTTTGTACATAGGAAAAGTGGACTGTGAAAAAGCAGAAAAATTGTAAGAGTATTTAAGTATCATGTATGTAGAATTAAGTTAAGAGGTGTGTGGACCTCGTTTTTCCAACTAAGTCATGTATGGTTTTTTTCCCGGTTCCGTAGCCCGGATGGAAAATGCCCTTTTATTATGTAAAATGTAAGAGAATACCGTGATTAAAATATATAACTGTCAATGTTGGTCTAGTTAATTGAGTAAAATGTATTGTGGCTGTTGAAAGTTCAAATTAAGGAGGAATATTAAAAATTAATTTTAAGATGAATAGTGAAAATTGAATTTTAAGTGGAATATTGGAAATTAATGGTTAGAATGAACATTCGAAGTTAAAATTTAAATACAGCGTGGAAAGTTAGAAGTAAAAAAATAAAATTTAGTCACGTAATTTCTTAAGGGCCATACGACACCTCGAATAAATCACGTTTTGCTTCTTGGAGGGGTTTGTGACGGGCTCACGCGTCTATTCTTTAACATGTCCTTTGGGTTCTTTGGGCCAGAATTAAAGGCCTCTTTTCCAACCAAATCCAATTTTCGTATTATGTTTTTTCATATTTTTGGTGCCTAAACGTGGGGCTTGGATGCTGTTAGTTAATTTGAGTCCAAAATGAACGTGACACCACTAAAAGCACAAAGAAAGGCACTTCGAACATCAATTACGTGTTCGGTGAAACTATTCGACGACGAGTTCGATAAAGAAAATCCTGACTCCAAACAACTTTTTATTTTGAAGGCGCAGTTGATTGACATATTTTAGTGTAGGAAAAGTGTCAGAATAAAATGAAAGATCTGATATTTAAAGATGAAAATGCTGAACAGTTGTTTGAAATTGATTATTTGAGCGCAAAAAAAAAAAAAATACCGATACCGATTTACTGAACTCTGTGCTAAAATTGATCAACTGGCAACGAAAGAAACGTCAGAAATTGTAACTTCACAACGCAAATCTAAACTTCCGAAAACCGAGTTGAAAAAGTTTAGTGGAGATTCCAAAGAATATATTTGACTTTCGCAGACACAGTTTCGTAAGATTGACGAGGACAGCACTATTCTCCATCCGAGGACAAATTTCATCATTTAATGCAAGCAGTTGTCCCAAAATCGAAGGCGGCCCGAGTGGTTGTGAATTTTCCGGCCACAGCGGATAACTACCCGAAAGCCATTGCACAGCTCAAAGACAGGTTTGGAGTAGAAGATCTTTTAGTTCAAATTTACGTACGGAATTTGTTATCCTTGGCTATGAAAAGTGCTGTTTCGATGACGGATCTTCCTTACATTTATGATGAGTTGGAGTCCAAGATTAGAGCCTTAGAAAGCTTAGGTTGAACTCAGGAGAAACATGGAGATTTCCTGAGTCCACTCGTGGAGTCCTGTCTGCCGGAAAAAATTCTCATCGCCTGGGAAAGATGCAGCAATTTAAACGAGGCAACTGACTCGGAAAACGTTTCATGGAACATTTTCTTAACAAAGAAGTGCGTAGAGAACAATTAATCGAACTTACCCGATCCGGTTTTGCTTCTGGTTCCCCAAGAAAACGGGACACTTCGCTTAAATCTGTTCCGGACTACGGCACTGCTCCGATGTTGGTAAGAAATTCTGATAGATACGGCCCAGGTAAGAGAAGTTTATTTTGTACTTTTTGCGATTTCACGCAGACAAATGTCTTGTGTACTGAGTGCAGTGAGTTTTGCGTTCCATGAAGCTTGTGTGTGTATTTGAAGCCCTCTCTTTATAAGAGCTTGGCCACAGATATTGGAGAGGATTTAGAATGCGTTGAAATAATTTTCTAGCTCTATTTTCCATGAAATTAAGTCTTTAATATGTTGTGGTGTGTAGCTGTGTTGCTTGTTTGTGAGTGGCTTAGAGGAGTGCAAGGATTTAAAAATAGTAGAAAAGGCTGAAAGTAAAATTGGAAGTTATTATTTTTTACCCCATCGACAAGTGGTTACAAATGATTCTCGAGACGATCGTCTCGAGAATGCGGGAAAAGTTTGAACCAATTACTGTATGCAGGTCCAAATTTACTTGAACACATACTAGATATTTTAGATAGTTTTAGAAGTTATCCAATTGGAATTTCTGCAGACATTGAAAAGGCCTTTCTTTAATTGAAGATTACTCCTAAGCGTAGAAATTTTTCAAGATTCTTCCATCCTAAAGAGGGTGAAAAATTATTTACCGACATTGTCGTGTAGTTTTTGAGGTACCATCAAGTCCTTTTCTTTTAGCTGCAGTTTTGTCACATTTGCTAGAAATGCAGATCCAATTGGTCTATTAAGTTCTGTAACATTGCCCCCTAAAATTTTATTGCAAAAAGCTTCGAATCTCATTTTAATTTTTAATTCTATTTTGCCGAAAGATATTCTTAACTCATAAAAAGTTTCTTAAAGAAATAAAATTACTTTTTCTTAAAGTGATTGGCGTCACATACCCGGAAATATGAAGCCGGCCGATCATATTTCTCGAAGGTGTTCCCTCAGTAAATTGATTGAATCACTTTGGTCAGAAGGTCCTTTGTGGTTATTAGAGGCCTCCCATACATGGCCCGTAAATGAATTAATTAACTGTGAGACTCTTCCGAAATTTTGTTGGAAAGAGGAAAGGTAAGATTATGCAATTTAAACTTGTCAGAAAAAGAGGTAACTTGATATGCTAAGAAATGTTCTAAATTTAATTCTATTATTAGATTAATAGCATGGATATTAAGATTTATCAATAATGTAAAAAATAATCATGGAAAGAGAAACTTAGAGAAAATTTGACCTTAAGTGAAATAAAGATAGCTGAGATCCGACTTATTCGATCTAAACATATTCTAAATTTTCACGATTTAAAATCAATACAAACTTATGTGTTTTTAAACTTGAGGAAGGTATAATTTGAGTTAAACGCCGAATTACAGAACGCATAGATACTCCTAACTTTTTATCACCTATTCTCTTGCCTAGCGACTGTATTTTCACAAAATGACTTATTGAACATTTTCATGTTGAAAATTACCACGCTGGAACTCAGCTACTCTTAACCTTAATTAGAGGAAGGTATTGGATATTAGGTGGTAGGAGAACTGTTCGGAAAGTATGGAATAATTGTATTAAGTGCCGTCGATTTAAAAGTAGATCATTAGTTGCTGAACCATCTTCTTTACCTGCTGACCGTATAAAAGATGCATCAGTATTTGAAGTGATAGGTGTAGACTTAGCTGGTCCTCTGTATTTAAAGCGAGGTGATACATCTTGGATTGTTATCTATACATGTGCCCTTTTTCGAGCGGTGTATTTTGAACTAGTTTCTTCTCTTTCTACTGATTCATTTTTTTTATCTTTCCGGCGTTTTGTAGCCAAAATAAGTACACCTCGCGTAATATACACTGCTGGCCAACGTAAATGCAACACCAAGAAAGAAAAGTGATAGCACAACAAAATTTATTTTGTAGATAACATGTTGACCAAGAATCAAATGATTAAATTTATAGACTTCTTTGAAATGTGGTTCCTGCTAGAATCAGTAGCCAGAGTTGCCGCCATTGTTGGAGATCACCTCTGCCACACGCCTCGGCATTGATTTAAAGAGAATTTGGGTGGGTTCTTGGGGTACAGCAGACCAAGCAGCTTCCACAAGTTGCGAAAGTTGATATGGTGTGGCAGCTGGGGGTGTAATCTAAGTCAATCGTTGAGCAACCATAGACCACATGTTTCCTATCGGCGAAAGATCCGGAGAGCGAGCCGGCCAGGGAAGCAATTAAATCTGGTGATTGACGATGAGCCGCTGGACAATGCGTGTCCCGTGTGGTCACGCATTATCCTGTTGAAATATGGCTGTGGCCAAGTCCTGAAGGTAAGGAAGGAATTGGCTCCAACACCACGGAGAAGTAGCGCTGGCTGTTTAAAGTACCGGCAATGCGTACTAGAGGAGTGCGAGAATGATATCCAATACTGCCCCATTCCATAATACCCGGTTTAGGACCGGTGTGGCGGTGCATAACGCAGCTGCTCAGCATCCTCTCTCCACGGTGACTCCAGACTTAAAACTGACCATCGTGGTGTTGCAGACAGATGCATGACTCGTCAGTGAAGACAACTTCATTACATTCTGCCGTCCATATCCTTCTTTCATCGCACCATTGGTGGCGGAGACGTCCGTGATTCTGCATCAAGGGTAGACCAAGCAATGGACGTCTTGCGGACTGACCATTCTACTGTAAATGGCGTCGAATGGTACGCTCAAACACTGAATGATGCGTTACTGACTCAATGTGCTTTCTTATGGTTCGTGATATGACTGAGCGATCCATCTCTGCCATGCGCACAATTTGCCTATCCTTACGTGAATGGTGGACTGAGAGGGAAGCGATCGACCACGTAGGTCCATCGTACCCTCCTGCATACAACAGTCACATATCCGAATTACAGTTCTTTAGTTGCGTCCAACCCGACTACCGATTTCTCTGAAAGATAATCCGCAATCTCGGTAGGCCACTATCCTTCCTCTGTCGCACTCGGATTCTTGATCAAAAGCTGATCGTTGTTTTCTACGAAACATAACTGGTCGTTTTTTGAAAAAACACAAGAAAAACACAATTGTCGAACTTGAAATCATCGAAATCTCAAAGCCTTAAATAGTGCTTTGAGCTGGTACCACAGGCGCGTGTGATGTGTCTCTGCGCTGAAATTCTAATCATTTGCATATCTCACCTCCCCTAATGCATGTTGTAAATTTCATGTTATTTGCATGTTTCCTTCAGGGTTTTGCAATTACGGTGACCAGCAGTGTATTTTGATAATGGAACAAATTTTACAGGTGCTTACAATGAGTTAATGGCTATCGATTGGAACGAAGTTTCACGATATGCCGAAATACAGCGCATAAGCTGGAAATTTATACCCCCTACTGCCGCTTGGTGGGGTGGATTTTAGGAAAGAATAGTTAAAACATTAAAGGAGCTTCTGAGAATAACTCTAGGTAAAGCTATATTCACATTTGAAGAATTGACATCCATATTATGTGAAAGTGAAAAGTTTGTTAATTCCCGCCCTTTAACTTATCTATCACAGGATTTGCAGGATTTTACGCCAATCACTCCAGCTATGTTTTTATGTGATAAACCATCATTGGAAACAGCAGATTTGGATATGCTGGATGGTAATCATGTTCGGAAAAGACGAAGATTTGGAGTGAAAATGATGAAAGAACTAAGAGAACGCTTTAGAAGGGAATATCTTGGTCAATCGGTTCAGCACCATCTGCAAGATCCACAGCCTTCTAACATTTAGTTAGGAGATATTGTATTAATTGGTGATGATGTGAAAAGGCGCCTTCAATGGCCTTTAGCTAGGGTCATAAAGTTGATACCAGAAAAAGATGGACTTGTGAGGACAGTGAGAGTAAAAACTTAACATTCTAAGTTCGTTCCCTACAACGAATATTTCCTCTTGAGGAGAGTGGTAGTGATTTTCAAGAACTGCTAAATCTCCCTACTGAATCATTTGTAAAGACTTTAGACAACAATGTGAAATTGCCTCAAGCGTCCAGATTTGGTCGTGAAATAGAGAGATCTAATACACTTTAATTTTAGTGACTCTTAAATTTAGTATTTGATTAGCTATGCAGCTCCTCAAAAAGGGGGTTAGGGTGTTGCGAAAAGAGTGCAAAAAGGCATCTTTCCTTCTCCTCCAATCAAAGAGCAGCAGAACTACGTCACTGCTGAATGCTCTGTCTTGTCGCGTTTTTCTTGTTTGTTCTTGTACTGTGATCGTGTAGTGTCATGTGTATGTGCTCGTGATAATTAAATGCTTCTATGTGTCACTTTGTGTTCATACTCGTTTTAGTAAATTGTTAAATAACTAGCGTTCACAGGACATCGGGTAGATATCAACCCATTAGATTTAATTTTAAAGCAAATTTTTGTATTAGGTTTCGTTTCAACTTGATCGTGGAATGTAACAAAGAGGGATCTTATTCTTTCGTTGATAGGGTCAATCCTTAAGTCCTTGTGCAGGTAACTTCTTGCTATGTATCTCGGGACGTTCAAGATGATCCCGAGCGCCCGCTTCTGCAGGATTTGGAGTTTATTTACATTTGTTGGGGCTGCACATCCCAAGATCTGGCATGAGATGTGAGGATGGGTTGCAAGTATTGAAGATAAATTATTCTTTTGCTATTAATGGAGAGTATCGAATTGCTATTGAGAATTGGGAGGAGCATAATGAGGATATACTTGAACTTACAGGTTATTTTTTTCTAAATGGCTCTTGAATGTCCAGGGTTACTCCTAAATATTCCAATTTTGTCCTCCATCAGACAAGCATGCATACTCCTCCATTTCACCCTTACAACACTTGAAATTTTAACAATTATTTTTTAAGGACGTTTTTTTCGACATTGAAACTTTGTAATTTCAGTGTACGAACATATCGATTTGTTCTCCGGCATATAACAGAATTTATAATTTCATATATTTAAGAAGTACTTAAATTCTTTAAACCTTTGCAATCGAATTTTGAAGCGCAGCATATATTTTGGTCTGACTTTAAAACCGATATTTCCTCAAACATAGGTCAATAACAATTAAAAAATATTCATTAGCTAACATGTGTTGCTGAAATCGATGTAAGAATTTAGACTAATCATTCCGAAATCCCAGTTATATATGAATATATCCTAAATAAGAAATAGAAGCGAAGAATATATCTATATTTATTTTGGTTTAGTATTCTGATAATTTTGTTTGACACGAATTGCCAAAGTAGCCAGAAGTTGTGTTGCAACAAACATCAACAAAAATTGTCGAACTGCATTTTGTGACTTTTTTTCTTCACTTATATGTTGAATATTGTAGTCATTAATCTTCATTTATGTACCAAATTAAAAAATATATATGATTTTTTTAATAGTTTTTTTTAAATATTACGATAACAATTGAAATCTTTCGTTTCGAAAAAGTTGTACATAACTTCTTCATTTATCAGAAAATAGGTGTATTTGTAAAAAGGTCGTTTGTGAAAAATTCAACTTTTATTAATGTATATAATTCTAAATACCAAGGAAAAATTTATTTCAAACCTGATAAAATTCTGTATATTTAGAGCAGGTCCCAAATACTTTTGAGCACACGGCTTTCTTTTCTTTTTCTTTTCCCGAGTTGATTAAGTATTTCAAGGAAATTCAAGGATCGAATGCAATTAGCTTCTTCAGCAAAATTTAATGTTATTTCATCATATGGCGCTTCTGTCTTAATTAGAGACAATTTTCTTGAATCAATTGATTGTTGCTTAGCTTATTATCAATATATATATATATATATATATATATATATATATATATATATATAGTTCAAATTTTCAGGAGTTCATAAAATATTTTCTTTTCATCCAATCAACTTCAAGTAAATTTTTAAAAACTTATACTGGAGATGACATATTCGAATGCAATTTCTTTCTTTAGTGAATTTCAAAGTAACGTCACCAGATAGCGTTTTTCTATTTTGGCAATGAGCCAGAACTTTTTTAGATTGTTGGTTACTTAACTAAGGTGGAGAGAGTGCATACATTTACAAAACAATGCTTCAAGTTTTAATACAGTTTGCTATTAATATTTCATTTAAGGTCCGCCGTTGTGCTTCATAAGTAGTCAAAGATATTTTACATAAAAGAATTCTGCAAATGTAAAAAGTTTCGAAATGTGTGTTTAAATTCATTGCTGCCGTCGGTATTCTCTATCAAATTCATTAATACCATGATAATTCAATTTCAATCTAATATAGATCACCGCATGTAATTCTTTAAAATCAGTAATAAATCCAATATTAAAAATTTTTTAAAAAAATAATTGTTTGTTATGAATAATATTCATTAAATATCAATCATTAGTAGTTTTTTTGTCTGTAATATCAATTAAACTTCTTGCGCGTTCAGTGGTTTTCTCTTTGATCATTTACTGACAATTTTTTTATATGTATTTATTGTTTTTGATTCCAAACAGAAGACTAAGTTTATTTTTCGTAAGATAGATCTCGCTAGAGACTGATGCTGGAAAACATGCAAAAAATACTAACTTACTTTAGGTATCCAGTTCATAATTGAGATGATTGACAAATAATAAAATTTATTGAATAGGTTCTTGTAGTAGAATTTTGTTTCAATATCTTTTAAATATTATTTACACATATGTTTGAAATCTGAATATGAATAGTTCCAAAAGAACTTGTGGCAAAAATCTTAGTAAAACTGAACAATTTCTTAGTGAAAAAAAATAAATGCATAAATGTAAATGCATAAATAAAAAAAATGTAAATGCATAACATAAATTAATTACGAAAACAAATCTGGAAACAATTTCATTTTAATACAAACTGTCTACATTGAGCTTTTATTCCCCCCCATAGATGGCGCTTGCAATGAATAGGACACGATATATATATATATATTTACAATATTTATTTGAAGAATATTATATGAAAAATTATTCGACACTTTTCCCCTCAGTAGGTGAGTACGGGATTCAGGGTCCCGAGGTGCCCTAGTGATCTTTTCCTTCTCCCTAGGGGTTTACTGTCTTTGGTAAGCACGGGCTTTTCGAACCCGGGGAACCCTAGTGATCCTTCTCTATTTTCGGCCCTCTTTCTTGCCATTCCAATTTCCCTTTTTCTTCTTTTCACGTCCAGACCACAGACCCATTTTACTAAATGAACATTATTCAAATTTAGTTTTTTCTGCTGAAAAAACTTACTATTTTTTATTAACATATTTCGATTTACATCTTGTGTTACGTTAATTTAGTTTGTTTTTCGTATATTTCTTTAAATCTTTTGATTTCTGTTGCTTTATTTGTTTTTGACTAACAACGTTGGTTTTCCGACCCACATGTTTGCCGTGTGCGGCGTCCTGTAAGGTGGAAAATGGTGTCCTGGGAATACCTTTGGCCCACGCTTCGCTGTAGACGGGTGGCAGGAGTGAGCCCGCTCCTGTCAATCGGCTGGTGGTACCTCTCTTCGGTGTCCCCGAAGAGACACTGCTGTAGGGTTAGTGCTGCAGATAAGGGGTGTCGGGTTTACCCGTTGGATCCTCGCCTTGATGCTGTAGCATTATATTCTGGGTGTACTCTAGGTAAGCGCCGTGCCTGGTTTTTTGCCAGATGACCGGCATACTGCCTCCCTTGTTGGACTCCGTGGTGGGTGGAGGCACACCAGAATGAAGTTTTTTTCCTACGCTTATGGATCCAAGTCTGCTGTGCCAGGGTAAAGGCCTTGTATTGCCCAACCTTGCTATTGACGAAACTGCTAAACATGTAAAATTTTTACTAATTTCCTTGCCTAACAATGCCATGTCTCTGAAATCGCCATTTGCTATACATAAAGCTCTGAAAGGAATAGGTGGAGAACCGAAATCCGTTAAAAGATTGCGGTCCGGTGATCTACTTGTTGAAACCATTTCTTTTACGCAAACAAAGGCTTTCCTACTTGCTAAAACATTTCTTGATTCACCTGTGAATATAATTCCACATAAATCTTTAAACACATCCCGTGGAGTCATATCTGAACCTGACCTGTTGACCACCCCTGAAGCAGAAATCCTAAACGGATTCTCTGATCAGGGCGTTATTCAGGTCAGAAGGATCACAATAAAGAACGATACAGCAGTTATACCAACCAAACATATAATTTTAACCTTTAGCAGCCCCACAATACCTCACACCATTAAAGCTGGATATTTGAATTGTAAAATCCATCCATACATTCCGAATCCTCTGCGCTGTTTTAAGTGTCAGAGGTTCGGACACTCACAAACTTCCTGTCGTGGTCAACTTACTTGCTCTAGATTTGCGTCTGTGGGACATGCTTCCACAGATTGCAGTCTAGAGCCTAAATGTATTAACTGTTCTCAACCGCATACTGCTGATTCAAAACTTTGCCCGAAGTGGAAAAACGAAAAGCAAATTCAAGAAATTAAAACTTCTAAAAATATAACATATGTAGAAGCCCGAAAATTAATAGTCCCACAAACGTCTCACACTTATGCTCAAGCTGCCAAATCCTCTAATAAAAACAGTTCTACTCAAACAGATGAAAATATAACGAAAATTAAATGTCCACCTTTGGAATTACTTCAACCCCTTTCATCCAAGACAAGAACAAATTTATCAATATCTGCTCCAGGTGTTTCTACTTCATCATCTTCAACCCAAGCCCAACTCTTGCCATCCACCTCTTCAATATCCACTAGTAACTCAGAGTCTCAGCCACCTATTCCTATATGTAATGCTGCACCTTCCAACAATATGGTCACCCCTGTTGAATCATCTTCCTCAATCATACTAACTTCCTCATCACAGTCCGTTATTCAACCACCCTCTAATTCTAATACAGTACAGGATGCCAAGAAACTAGCAAAAGCACGATCAAGGAAAAGAAAAAAAGAATTACTGAAAAAAATGGAGGAAGCAATAATAGAAATTAAAATGAATCCTCATAGACCTAAAAAACCGGCATCTGATGAGTATACAACGGATGAGGAAGAAAGGATTGTCTACGACGTGGAAGATGAAATTGAAACAAATCCATATATATTACGTGACAGAAAATGGTAAGACCTATTACAAGGGACAATTACTTTTAACTCCAACGAAACACAGAAAATAACTTTTTTTTTCAATACCTGTCCAACTTGTTGGGGAATTCTCCCCACCAATCTGTATTTTTACATATATTGATATTAAATTTTATGTACATAAATTTTAAGATTTTACATTTTTTTAACAGAAATATTATAAACTTTTATTGTTTTAACAAATGTTTGGCGCAGTTTAGCAACACTTGGCTCTTGCGCCAATAACCCCAAAATTCACTCACTCACTCACTATTCGACACTTTTTTCCCACAAAAAACTACTAAATATTATCTGAATTTTTTACTCGTCATTAATAATAATATTGATTTTTAACAATTGTCCCACTGTTTAATTTAGTTTGTAATACAACTTATTTCGTCAGGAAACTTATTCTAATTGCATATAAAACTACTACTTTTAAAAATGACAAGGGAAAAAAATCAAATGAAATGATCAAAAACCGTGAAATCCGACGTATAACGTGCAATTCAGCACAAAAAATACGATCGAAATTTATGGTTGCGCTTTATACGCCGGGTATAAAAATGAGATCTTCAAAAAGAAAAAGACGAGCTTATATATATAAAATAAATAGACTTCTACATTGATCGGAATACTGTTTGTTTAAAGGAAATGACATATCTAATGAACTTAAAATTGTTTTTTTAGAAATATACTATTTTTTAAAAAAAAAACTTCTCGGATAATACCGCGAATAAAGAGCTTTAAAACATTAGAGCGATGCATACATATACTTCACTTTCCTTCGAAAGATACTGGGAGAGTTTTATTATGTAAAAGAGCTTTTTATTTTGCGTATTTTGACATGAAACATGAAGACCAAGACAAATCATGGGCTCATGAAAAAATCTGTGTAAAGTGCCTCAACGATCTACGCTTCTGGCTCAATGGAAATAAAACAGCTGTCTGAGTTGGACCTTCTATGACATAAAAGGAGCTGAAAAACCAATCTCTGATGATTAATACTTTCGTTCCTGTCGTAACTATAGGTATAACCGCAAAAATCATGCATTTGAAAAAATATTAAAAAGAAGTTTTTCCTGTTTTAACTTTTTTTAATACAGTAGTTGAAAATGTTTTATATCGTTTTGGAGCACTAGATGGAATTTCTCAGATTCTTAATAAATATTAAAAATTACTTAAATTTTTTTTTAATTTAAAACTAAAAAAAATATTTATTTTTTATTCTTTCGAACGCATTTAATTCTGTTCAATAAACATAATTAAAAAAGTAAAATACTCCAGAGAATTAGCATTGTTATCGGTATTTCGAAGTGGCGTGTCAATCGGAGCTCTAATTTCTAATTGTGATCGTAGATGTAGCACCGGTTTCTTAGTTGAAAGACGATATACAGTCGGTCGAAAAAATTGTTGAGCACCATGACCCTTTCAAAAAATGATTGGAAATGGAAAACGACCTTTTTTGAACTGACCTTAGATGAAATCGTCTCATTTGAAATCGTCTCATTTGAAATTAATCATGAACACTGCCTCATTTGAAATTAATCATGAACACTGTCTCATTTGAAATTAATAATGAACACCATCTCATTTGAAACCATCTCATTTGAAATTAATCATGAAAACTGTCTCATTTGAAACCATTTCCCTTGAAATTAATCATGAAACTGTCTCATTTGAAATTAATCATGAAACCCATCTCATTTGAAACCATTTCCCTTGACATTCATCATGAACACTGTCTCCTTTGAAACCATCTCCTTTGAATTGAAAATCCTCTCCTTTGAAACCATTTCACTTGACATTCATCATGAACCCTGTCTCCTTTGAAACCCTCTCCTTTGAAATGAAAATCCTCTCCTTTGAATCGACACCCCTCTCCTTTGAAACCCTCTCCTTTCAAACCTTCTTCTTTGAATCGACACCGTATTTTTGTTCCCCCCCTTTTCGTTTTAAACGGCTCCTTTTACATGACTCTTGTCCCCCTCCTTTTTATCCAAACCTTGCCTTTCAGATCCCCAAGGAACGTTCCAAGGGCTCTTTTTGTATGACTCTTGTCTACTTTCACCCGTTTTTATACCCCAATGTTGTGTTTAGGGTCTCGATTCATGTATGAAGCAAAGTATGCAGGAGAACAATCATGTATGAACAAAATAAAATTTTTCAAATTTTCCACCAAAAGATTTTTCAGGGCCGAGAGAAAATGTTTCATGCCACCCCAGAGCGACGATTGAGACAGGGGTCAAATGAATTGCTGGACAGGTCCAATGAAACAGAGGTCTCCCAAAAATAGTTTTAACACGGGGGTCCAATGACATGCTGAACAGGTCCAATGACATGCTGGACAGGTCCAATGACATGCTGGACAGGTCAAATGAAATGCTGGCTGGACAGATCCAATGAAATGCTGGACAGGTCCAATGAAACAGAGGTCTCCCAAAAATAGTTTTAACACGGGGTCCAATGACATGCTGGACGGGTCCAATGACATGCTGAACAGGTCCAATGAAACAGAGGTCTCCCAAAAATAGTTTTAACACGGGGGTCTAATGACATGCTGGACGGGTCCAATGACATGTTGGAAAGGTAAAATGAAATTCTGGACAGGTCCAATGAAACAGAGGTCTCCCAAAAATAGTTTTAACACGGGGGTCCAATGACATGCTGAACAGGTCAAATGAAATGCTGGACAGGTCAAATGAAATGCTGTACAGGTCCAATGAAACAGAGGTCTCCCAAAAATAGTTTTAACACGGGGGTCCAATGACATGCTGAACAGGTCCAATGACATACTGGACAGGTCCAATGACATGCTGGACAGTTCAAATGAAATGCTGGATAGGTCCAATGAAATGCTGGACAGGTCCAATGAAACAGAGGTCTCCCAAAAATAGTTTTAACACGGGGGTCGAATGACATGCTGAACCGGTCCAATGGCATGCTGGACAGGTCCAATGACATGCTGGACAGGTCAAATGACATGCTGGACAGATCCAATGACATGCTGAACAGGTCCAATGAAACAGAGGTCTCCCAAAAATAGTTTTAACACGGGGGTCTAATGACATGCTGGACGGGTCCAATGACATGTTGGAAAGGTAAAATGAAATGCTGGACAGGTCCAATGAAACAGAGGTCTCCCAAAAATAGTTTTAACACGGGGTCCAATGACATGCTGAACAGGTCAAATGAAATGCTGGACAGGTCAAATGAAATGCTGTACAGGTCCAATGAAACAGAGGTCTCCCAAAAATAGTTTTAACACGGGGTCCAATGACATGCTGAACAGGTCCAATGACATACTGGACTGGTCCAATGACATGCTGGACAGTTCAAATGAAATGCTGGATAGGTCCAATGAAATGCTGGACAGGTCCAATGAAACAGAGGTCTCCCAAAAATAGTTTTAACACGGGGTCCAATGACATGCTGGACGGGTCCAATGACATGCTGAACAGGTCCAATGAAACAGAGGTATCCCAAAAATAGTTTTAACATGGGGGTCCAATGACATGCTGGACGGGTCCAATGACATGTTGGACAGGTAAAATGAAATGCTGGACAGGTCCAATGAAACAGAGGTCTCCCAAAAATAGTTTTAACATGAGGATCCAATAACATGCTGGACGGGTCCAATGACATGCTGGACAGGTCCAATGACATGCTGGACAGGTCAAATGACATGCTGGACAGGTCCAATGACATGCTGAACAGGTCCAATGAAACAGAGGTCTCCCAAAAATAGTTTTAACACGGGGGTCCAATGACATGCTGGACGGGTCCAATGACATGCTGGACGGGTCCAATGACATGCTGGACAGGTCCAATGACATATTTGGTGAGAGGGCCACCTCATTCCAATCTAGGTGACGATTCACAGGTAATTTGATGCATCTAGAGGGACTACCACATTCCAATCTAGGTGACGATTCACAGTGATGCATCAATGGGGACCACCTCATTCCAATCTAGGTGATGATTCACAGTGATGCATCTAGATGAGAAAGGGCGATTCACACAGGTTCCAATCTTGGTGTATGAATGGACCCGAAAAAAGGGAAGGGAACTGCCCCTCCCCCTATTTTCGGTCTTGAAGATTTTTGCTAAAAAACATTTACTGTTAAGACTGCCAGAATTTGAGATGGAAACAAGACTCCAAATCCTGACTGTCTTAACAAAAAACATTTAGCCATTCAAAAGCACTCCGAGGTAAAACTGCTGGCCTTTTATACTCTAATGAGGTCACGCGAAACAATTTCTATTGGCTGGTCCTTCCAATGTTGTCTTGAAAAACCGAGTCGACTCGATTGGCGCAGAAAGATTATTCAGCCTTAATGAGCGCACATTAGCTGAGCGATCCAAACTTGGTATACCCGAAAAAAAGGGGGCTGATCGACTCGATCCCCCTTTCCAATTTTTTTTTACAAAATTGAAACGCCAAAGTTGGGTTCGAAGGATATTCTGACGCGTGACTCGTTTCGACCCAGATTTCTAAATACGATAGGGGTGGTCCAACAAGTGTTGTACCGAAATCATTCTGACAGAAAATGAGACTTGTTCATTATTTATTGAAAAAATATATGCAGTGAGTTACAGGCATCTATTGACAGATCCATGGGTGGGATGGCTCCGATAGATTATTGACCGATAGAACTATTGACAGACAGATCCATGGGTTGGATGGGTTTAAATCCGATATTTTTGACACAACAGTTTTGTCTGGGCATGGTCAAGTCCATAAGCTCCCTTTCATCCAGGAAGGAGAAGAGATTCTCATCAAAAATAGAGGGTACCGTGTGAAGCAGCTGGAGTTCTTGGGGTCCAAATACGAACGACATGAGCTGGTCGAATGCATCTGTCGACTCCAAAGGGTCCAAAATGTCGAGCTCTGGGAGAAGCTGCACAGGTGGAATCTGCACAGGTGGAATCTGCACAGGTGACTGTGGGACTTGTGACACTGGAATCTGCATAGGTGGCTGTGGGACTTGTGACACTGGAATCTGCATAGGTGGCTGTGGGACTTGTGACACTGGAATCTGCATAGGTGGCTGTGGGACTTGTGACACTGGAATCTGCATAGGTGGCTGTGGGACTTGTGACACTGGAATCTGCACAGGTTCTGATACATGTAGAATCTGCACAGGTGACTGTGGGACTTGTGACACTGGAATCTGCACAGGTTCTGATACATGTAGAATGTTCATAGGTTCTGGGAGAATCTGCATAGGTGGCTGTGGGACTTGTGACACTGGAATCTGCACATGTTGTGGAATATTTAGAATGTTCATAGGTTCTGGGAGAATCTGCATGGGTGGCTGTGGGATTTGTGACACTGGAATCTGCACAGGTTCTGGATCATCTGGAATCTGCACAGGTTCTGATACATGTAGAATGTTCATAGGTTCTGGGAGAATCTGCATAGGTGGCTGTGGGACTTGTGACATTGGAATCTGCACATGTTCTGGAACATCTGGAATCTGCACAAGTGGAATCTGCACAGGTGGTTCTGGGACTTGTGACACTGGAATCTGCACAGGTGGCTCTAGAACATCTGGAATATGCACAGGTGGTTGTGGAATATGCACAGGTAATTGTGGAATATGCACAGGTGATGGTGGGACATCTGGAATCGGCACAGGTTCTAGGACATCTGAAATCGGCACAGGTGATGGTGGGACAAGTGGAATCGGCACAGGTTCTAGGGCATCTGGAATCGGCACAGGTTCTAGGACATCTGGAATCTGCACAGGGGCCATCGGTAGCTCAGATCGTCTAGACACACGTCTCATGACGGGAGTGAAGCTTACTCGTTTCTTGGGTAGGGCATTTTCCTCCAAAGGTCGCTTTTCGGCCGGTACATGAATCGGGGTAGGTGGAGGTAGCTTGTAAGGAGTTTGATTAAACTTTTTCATTTTCCGGAAATCTCCCACGTGGAATCCCTTCTGAATGAGCTGGGGGAGAAGGGATTCGGGGATAATGTCCAAACCAAAGGCTGTTTTTTGAACCGTCAACACAATGTAGTGTGTTCCAGCCGGGATCGGATACGCCGTGTGGGGCTCCAAGATGGTTCGATGGTAGAGCATTTGGTCATGGGGCTCAAAACTTCTCCGAATCACATTGGGTTGGGCTCGGCACTTGAGACTGGAGGCTGGCAATTCATAGATCAACATGGGTATATGTGTCGTTTGAATCAAGTGAATCTCTCCGGATTTCACCGTTCGCAAGCCAAAGGTAAAGCCTTTTTTTGCAAAAAATATGTTGTTGTAAATGTAAACCATTCTCTTGTCGGTATTTTTGAGCAGTCTGTCTGGATTTCTCAACAGGCCTTTGGATGTTTTTTCCCACATCACGTCGTTGGGTCTAAATTCATTGACATGCTTTGCCGCCATGACGGCCCGTTTGAAATTGTCCAACTACGTCTTTTTTTATGCCAATGGTCTTTACAAAACAGAACAAACACTCGTTTGGCGGTGGGCTCTTGGTAGATGATACCAGCTCGGACTTGGCCCTGCCGAGCAGCATATTCCAATGCATCGGGTTTATCGGGCAGCGTCACGGGCACCACCGTGGTAGAAAGGTGCTCGGGGAAGGTATCAATCGGGTTCATGACGAATGAAAAGTATTTAAAGCACCTCTCGCTTTTATACGTTTCAAACAGGATGCGATTCAACAAGGATTGCAAAAGGAAGCCGTGGCGTCTTTAAATGCGTCCGTCACAGTACCAACATGGATGGACCAGGGATGAGCGGTCAAACCTTGAGTGTGGAAAAAATCTTGGGAGTAAAAAGTTTTAAACTATACTACATCACAGTACCAACATGGATGGACGATCACCATGGATGAGCGGTTAAACTTTAAGTGTGGAAACAACTCTCTCTTGAGACAATCGTGGAGAGTAAAAAGTTATAAACTATACTACGTCACAGTACCAACATGGATGGACAATCACCATGGATGAGCAGTCAAACTTACAGTGTGGAAAAACTCTCAAGACAATCGTGAAGAGTAAAAGTTTTAATCTATACTAAAAAAAAAATTTTTTTTACTTGTAAAGGACAGTTTTAACTGACGTTTTCCTTTTTCATTTAAAAAATTTTCACACAAAATTTTTTTGTTTCTTATTCTTTATTTACAATGTTTTTAATATATATATATACACTCTGTCGCAAAAAAATATATGCACCCAGAAGAAATCAAGCTACAATCACGAAACTCGGCAAGAATGTAGTCTGGTAAGAGATATGCAAATGATTAAAATTTCGAAGCCAATGAGACAAGGCTAAGTGTGCTATGCGCATATTAGTTGCGCAACTGGGAGAGTTTAAAAGCATGATTACGAGCGCCGTACGGCTATCCAAACGAATCTGATGACTTTGATAGACGATATTGAGACTTAGGATGCCTCTAAGACGTAACCGGCGGCAGTACGAGCAGCTGACGGACTTTGATAGGGGCCGTATAATAGGCCTCAGAGAAGCAGGTTGGTCGAATAGACGTATCGGCCGCCACCTCGGTCGGAGCGATATGGTAGTTGCTCGGTGTTGGCAACAGTGGATCACAGAAGGTAGAGTGTACCGTCGTGGAGGGTCAGGACGTCCCAGGAACACAAATGATCGCGAGGATCGTGCAATCAGAAGAGTGGCCACTTCGGCACCAACAACGTCGCTAGCATCGATTCAACGCCACTTACCTCCTTCCAGATATCCAGTGCCATCAAGAGAAACCATAAGGAGACGACTGACCGAAGTTGGCTTGAAGAGCCGACGTCCGCTAAGACGCTTACCACTGACCCCACATCAAAGGCAGTGTCGACTGGATTTTTGCCGACCTCGGGCAACTTGGAGTGTGACAGACTGGAGACGTGTCATCTTCAGTGATGAATCCCGATTCAGTCTCAGTGATGATGACCACCGCACACGTGTCTGGAGGCGCACCGGCCAACGGTCCGATCCGGCATTTATTGTCGAGCGGCATACAGCAATTTCACAAGGTGTGACAGTGTGGGGAGCAATTTCTTGGGACACACGATCATCTTTAGTGGTCCTTCAAGGCACTTTGACAGCTCGCAGATACGTGGACGATATTTTAACGCCGATTGTGCTACCCATGCTATCAAGTCGCCCAGGTGCCATTTATCAACAGGATAATGCTCGTCCACATACTGCGCGACTCTCCCAACAATGTCTTCAAGGATATGACGTCCTACCATGGCCTGCCAGGTCACCAGATCTTTCGCCAATAGAGCATGTCTGGACGCGCTTTGAAGGCAACTGCAGCCGTCCCGAGATACAGGAGAATTAACTGCGCAGATGCAAAGACTACGGCAGGATCTTCCACAGGGGATCATAAGTGATCTAATTGAATCGATGCCACGCCGAATTTCGGCTTGTATAGCTGCCAGAGGTGGCTTTACTACTTACTGATTTTTAACCTTTTGCAAGCTGTAACTGCTTAATAAAATGATATTTTGTTCTGAATTTTTAATCATTTGTTTATTTTCATATACACTACATGCATACCAAATTTCGTGAATGTAGTTCAATTTCTTCTGGGTGCATATATTTTTTTGCGACAGAGTGTATATATAGATTATATATATTATATATATATATATATATATATATATATATGTATATATATATATATATATATATATATAGAAATAACAACATGATGTTGTTTTGATGTAATTGGTATACAAAAACTTTTTTTAATAATGTTTGTTTTCTCGAAAAATGGCGAGACAACTCTTGTGCTTCCCAATACGCTTTGGAAGCCAACCTTGGCGTCTAGAGCAGCCCCCAAAAATGGGAGAACTGGTCCAGAGCTATGCTCCTTTCCAGTTCTCCCATTTTTCTGGGGACGGTCTCTAGGATGTTCTCAATGGTGCCCTGCAGAGGGGACAGGTATTACTCACATCTAAGTGTTGCAAAAAACATTGCAAGTGAAACTCATGGCCACAGTGTGTCTTTTCTGGCCAGTGTATCGGACAGATGGAGCATACGTCGGGGACTTGAAACACGGTATCGGGCCTTTTCTCTGCATAACATCCACCGCTTGAGCGAATAGAGTCCACGTGGTCAAGTTTTGCGGACCCTGTCGTTTCCAAGCCTTATATGCCAAACGGTATAAGCTGGATTTGGCATCCACAGAGCTTGAATGAAGGCTCCTTTGGAAGCCTCTTGCTCCACGTAGTCACTGGACACGTTTTTTGGTTCTGAACGAGCAAAGGCTCTGACGCGAAGAATGTCCAGAGAATGATGATCAGGGAACACTTTGGTCAGCAGCTCCCCAATACGCTATTCAGTGTGGAGGTCAATAATTTCGGGAGGTTGCAAGCCGTTAACAATGATTCGAAACTGCGTCATAAACGTATTGTAATCAGAGAGATGCACTCCCTGGTATTGGATCAGGTAGACTTGAAAGGCGTGCTCGGCCTCCATGTCTATGAGGCTTCCGAGTCCTGTTTTTATACTAGAGAGAAGCAGAAAGTGGCTTTTGATTGACTCGAGAGAGAAGCAGAAAGTGGCTTTTGATTGACTCGAGAGAGAAGCAGAAAGTGGCTTTTGATTGACTCGAGAGAGAAGCAGAAAGGGAGGGGCTATGAAAGACAACAGGGTTGAACCATTCTGCACCCAGGCTAGCATAATAGTGTGGGACAAGGTTGGGGGTCACCACGAGGGGTGGAAGACACTAAAAAAATTCCATCGATAAAATATTGGACGGGAGATAATGTGTAGCTCACGCCCGCATGGGTGGGGTTCGTTTATAAGATGACAAATTGGAGGCATTCAAAATGATACATAGATTTCATTTTTTGTTCAAATTTTATTTTCCCTTCAGATATTATTTTACAGTGAAAAAAAGTTTATCTCTGTGAAGAATTTCCGTTGTGTCGTGGAAAGCCACTTTTGACATAGTGATATATTATCTGCCAACGTACGCTATTTTGGTCTGTCATATGCATGGCTCGAGGTAAATATTCCTTTCCATTCTGTAAAATTTCCTCCAATCTTGCTTCGGTGGGCTCGCCGTACAACATGTGTTCTTGAAACACCATCGATTCCAGTAAAACGTGGATGGCACAATCATGGGGTGGTACATCTCCCCGACCACACACTAAGCAATCGGGTTGACAAGAGCATGGAGCCGAAACGACTGGCATGGCGGTACCATAAAATGTCAAGATAAATGATCAGAGGTGTCCAGGATAAAATTTCAAAGTGAATTGATTCTTAAAATAGAGATGGTATTCTCCCACATTGACAACTGGCTTTTGTCAAACAATCCTTGTGATGTATTGATCCATCCCGTACAACCACATGATCCAATTGTTTCACAATAAAATACTTTTCGGGTTCGATAAATTAAAAATAACATTCACAAGTGTCTGGACCTTCAGTGCAGTTTTCCGTACTCCAGACGCAGTCCGTAATGTGAAATCCATTTTCATTCTTTACCACCTTGACTGGAACGTTTAGCGGGTATATTGAAATTTCAAGAACTCTTGAAAATGTATCCTGTTCCAGTATAGTTTAAAACTTTTTACTCTTCACGATTGTCTTAAGAGTTTTTCCACACTCTAGGTTTGACTGCTCATCCATGGTGATTGTCCATCCATGTTGGTACTGTGACGTAGTATAGTTTATAACTTTTTACTCTCCACGATTGTCTCAAGAGAGAGTTGTTTCCACACTTAAAGTTTAACCGCTCATCCATGGTGATCGTCCATCCATGTTGGTACTGTGATGTAGTATAGTTTAAAACTTTTTACTCCCAAGATTTTTTCCACACTCAAGGTTTGACCGCTCATCCCTGGTCCATCCATGTTGGTACTGTGACGGACGCATTTAAAGACGCCACGGCTTCCTTTTGCAATCCTTGTTGAATCGCATCCTGTTTGAAACGTATAAAAGCGAGAGGTGCTTTAAATACTTTTCATTCGTCATGAACCCGATTGATACCTTCCCCGAGCACCTTTCTACCACGGTGGTGCCCGTGACGCTGCCCAATAAACCCGATGCATTAGAATATGCTGCTCGGCAGGGCCAAGTCCGAGCGGGTATCATCTACCAAGAGCTCACCGCCAAACGAGTGTTTTTAAAAGACCATTGGCATAAAAAAAGACGTGGTTGGACAATTTCAAACGGGCCGTCATTTAGGCAAAGCATGTCAATGAATTTAGATCCAACGACGTGATGTGGGAAAAAACATCCAAAGGCCTGTTGAGAAATCCAGACAGACTGCTCAAAAATACCGACAAGAGAATGGTTTACATTTACAACAACATATTTTTTGCCAAAAAAGACTTTACCTTTGGCTTGCGAACGGTGAAATCCGGAGAGATTCACTTGATTCAAACGACGCATGTACCCATGTTGATCTATGAATTGCCAGCCTCCAGTCTCAAGTGCCGAGCCCAACCCAATGTGATTCGGAGAAGTTTTGAGCCCCATGACCAAATGCTCTACCATCGAACCATCTTGGAGCCCCACACGGCGCATCCGATCCCGGCTGGAACACACTACATTGTGTTGACGGTTCAAAAAACCGCCTTTGGTTTGGACATTATCCCCGAATCCCTTCTCCCCCAGCTCATTCAGAAGGGATTCCACGTGGGAGATTTCTGGAAAATGAAAAAGTTTAATCAAACTCCTTACAAGCTACCTCCACCTACCCCGATTCATGTACCGGCCGAAAAGCGACCTTTGGAGGAAAAAGCTCTACCCAAGAAACGAGTGCGCATCACTCCCGTCATGAGACGTGTGTCTAGACGATCTGAGCTACCGATGGCCCCTGTGCAGATTCCAGATGTCCTAGAACCTGTGCCGATTCCAGATGTCCTAGAACCTGTGCCGATTCCACTTGTCCCACCATCACCTGTGCCGATTTCAGATGTCCTAGAACCTGTGCCGATTCCAGATGTCCCACCATCACCTGTGCATATTCCACAACCACCTGTGCATATTCCAGATGTCCTAGAGCCACCTGTGCAGATTCCAGATGTTCCAGAACATGTGCAGATTCCAATGTCACAAGTCCCACAGCCACCTATGCAGATTTTCCCAGAACCTATGAACATTCTACATGTATCAGAACCTGTGCAGATTCCAGATGATCCAGAACCTGTGCAGATTCCAGTGTCACAAGTCCCACAGCCACCTATGCAGATTCTCCCAGAACCTATGAACATTCTAAATATTCCACAACATGTGCAGATTCCAGTGTCACAAGTCCCACAGCCACCTATGCAGATTATCCCAGAACCTATGAACATTCTACATGTATCAGAACCTGTGCAGATTCCACAGTGTCACAAGTCCCACAGTCACCTGTGCAGATTCTACATGTATCAGAACCTGTGCAGATTCCAGTGTCACAAGTCCCACAGCCACCTATGCAGATTCCAGTGTCACAAGTCCCACAGCCACCTATGCAGATTCCAGTGTCACAAGTCCCACAGTCACCTGTGCAGATTCCACCTGTGCAGATTCCACCTGTGCAGC
>BMAU01004739.1:10000-223282 GCA_019973935.1 Trichonephila clavipes | reverse complement strand
CTTATATCACGTTGAGATATATGGTCTGAATGCGCCCCCGGCCAGAGATGAAATCTATCCGATGCTTTCATCAGTAAGGAGCTGACCAGCTTTCTTGTCGGAATATCGATACAACATGCATCATTTGTCAAACTTGAGCGCGGAGATTCGTCGACGACCACAGGGACGGTTGTTGAACGACATCGGGGATATCCAGCCTGATCAACCAGCAATAGATACGATCTTGCGCTTTCCGGCGACACTTCGACGACCGGTGAGACGTAACCATGTATGGGTTTGTATTCCCACATACACGCCACATTACCTTCGAGTCAGCAGGGCGGTCCTGCCTAGGGTTTTGCGAGAGTTGTGCAATCATGTACACCATTTGTTTCGAGGCATTCGCGTCGACAACGTAGTGCTGGCGCACTTCTGATTGGCACAGATGTGACTTCAATGTGGGCTGTTCAGCGTGGAAAATAGCGCGACGTTGAGATCACCGTGTCGGAAAGCGTATAAACATACAATATTAAATCATTGAAAAAACAGTATTATACATCAACACAAACTGAAACAAACAGCCGAAGATTTAGTAATGATGCACTGATACCGCTTGATGAAAATTATTACAATGGAACATTAGCGTACAGGAGTATGTAGATAATATGAACTGTTGAATATATAGAAAGTTACTTCGGATGGCGTAATTACCAATCGTCGAAGATCCTGAGCCACGTTGGTGGAAGACTGAAGCCAGATATTTATGCCGCACGGTATTGTCTTCTGTTTTTACCTCTTCTTTCTAAATCGAACTATTTGTCTTTTCAAAATGGCTTCACCTGGCTCCCCTTCCCCTCACTTAGCTGCACTGGCCCTCATGATTATAGCTTAAAGTGTGTTTAGGTCATGTTATTAATGATTAAAATATCCGTAAATTTCCTTTTTAAAATTCTTCCATATTTTTGTTATCGTTCCTTCCTTCATAATATCATTTATAGATTTAGCGGCAATATCTTTCATTTATAATATTAAGTGTTTGGGCTCCTCGATGTATGACGTAATACTGCGTTAGTAAAACGTGAATAATGTAGCGGCAAAGAAAACGATGCCGAGAGCAAAACACAAGCTCCATCATTTTAATAATAGTTGCTTTAAGAATTCAATAATAAAATGATTTCAGATTTTCATAATCAACTGGTCATCATTATGTAAATGCTTGCTAAAAGGATCCGCATCGGTAGATACCGTACTTCAGTAGTTAACGTGAATAATTACCTCGCACGAAATACAGGGCGTGCGTGCAACAACATTTATTACGCCGAGCCCCAGAAAGCGATCTGAGATCAGCGCGAACAAGCAATGCGAACAGCGCACGCATCAGGAACCGCGATCGAGCGCATATAACGCGGCGGCGCTGCTCGGTCAGTAGACATCGGTCAACATATTAAAAATGAAGAAAGCTGAAGGCGTGTCGTTGGTCGTAGAGTTCGGAATCAACAAAACGTCAGTTCGTTGAAAGCGTCCCCACAGGCGCTGGCTGCCGAAAAAGTTGGTGGCGACTGAGATCAACACCGCAGGGGAGACGACGGCAGCGCCACCGGGCGATAGCGTGGGCACGGCTCACAGCGTTTACGTTCTAACCGCGCCTGCCGAAAGATCACCGATTGTCGCTTGAATAGTATATAGCGGCAGGCACGATAACTGAACACGGATCGAACCTTTTCTGATGATGAGAGTCGCTCACAGGCGATTAACGCGCTGATCGGAGAGATCGTATCACGGTTTTATACCAGTAACATCAAAGAAATACGACGGCGCTGGAGTCTGGGGATAGGTACAGTGCCGAACGCAACCGAGTTCCATTGAGCCATCGCAGCATGTGAGTACGACGGGTGTCCTCATTTTTATGGATTAGTCGCAGATGTCTGAACAATAACGGGAATGAGCTGAAAGCGAAGACGTGAATATTTGTCGTTATACTCTGTAGATTATCGAACCCATCGAACAGGGGATGCCAGAAAGAGACGTGGCTGCGTTGCTATCACCAGAACGACGCAACACCTGGTATTTATCGCGAAGAATGGGTGGATTAAAGCTGGTTTCAAGAGTGAGCGAGGGAGTCAGAAAGCGAGGAGGGCGTGAACA
Organism: Trichonephila clavipes; assembly: GCA_019973935.1. Classification (NCBI taxonomy): domain Eukaryota; kingdom Metazoa; phylum Arthropoda; class Arachnida; order Araneae; family Nephilidae; genus Trichonephila; species Trichonephila clavipes. The sequence continues at coordinate 221,158 of BMAU01004739.1, read as the reverse complement.
TCGCTTCAGCTATTCTTCCAGCCGGATTTATCAATATTATTGGCGCAAGCCTCAGCTGGTGTTTACAATCAAATATCGCAGCATTGTATCTCTTTTCAGCGCCGAGGTTGCTCACCACGTACATACTCACTGCCTTCACGCTCAGATTTTCGAAGTATGGAAATAAACTCACTTAACACTAGTTTACATCATCAGTGTAGAATATCTGTTCAAAAACACATATGTATTTATTAAATCATGTGTTTATATAATAATGAAAAAGAAAATTATTGAAAGATATTAGAAGAATAGCTTTACTTGAATGCTTCGTTTCAACATAATATATATGTTAGAAAAATTGAGTAGTGCTTCCAAATATATATATTAATAAACGTATTGTGTGCGTGAAAAACATCGATCCGATCACGATATTTTGCGTTTTACTTTTCACGTGTAACAAAGAAGGCTGCATTTCGAATTACCGTTTTTTAAAAACTAAGTGGTTCTTCTCACCTTATATCGTGTTTGTTATCATCGTAATTTAGCCATTCGATACCTTAGTTAATCTGGTGAATTTCAATATTTGCAGCTTATCGCTGAGTGGTTATGCGCCGTCCTCAGAGCTACTGTGTGCTGGATTTTTTATGTTGACGAGCGCTACTTACTTTGCGTTGATGTTGGAGAACAATGGTATTTTTAACAAAAAATCCTTTAAAAAGGTATCGCCTGGAATATAAATATTGAAAACGACATTTTTGAATCGTGATTTCCTTAAGATATTATCAATTCGCAGACGCAGCGACATTGAGATCGAAAAAGGCCAGATATAATGAAAAGTTAATAAGTATTTCGTGCTGTATTCGAGTATTTTTTGTCAGGAAAACGAGTTTTTTGAAGACACCTTTTGAATGACCTTAAAGAGAATGAACTTTTTTATGTAATATACTTTCACAACGAGAAAAAAAAAGCCCACGTGAACAACTTATTCAGAGTAAGTAAGCCGATTTTATCTCCTTTGTAAAATACAAAATATAATTATTTTTGTACTGAGATATAGCATGACGTTACGACTCGTAATTATAGGCCAAAAATAGTCGTCATCTTCGGCGGTGAGAATGGCACACCGCGCCTTAAGGTTCTTTTATCACATTCTTAACCGAATAATATTTAATATAAACGTCAAAATGCTGGTATTTGCTTATTGCGTGAATACAAGAAAAACAGCGAACATAATACAGTTTACCCACGAATAGCGTAGACAAGAATAGGTCGCGCCATTTTTACAGTGTAATGAACAGAGCCGGGTAACGCCAAATGGTCTTTTGGTTAACGAACAATAAACATGAGTTTAGCTTTTTCATCTCTTATCTCTTTTTTCTACGCATTAAATATAATGAAATAATCGCTGGCAAAATTTAGGTTTTAAGGTTTTACCAATATATTTTTAACCACCACACGATCGACAACCAGTTGGGTTTCGAATCCGCCTCCACTCGTGGGCCATAAAAATCGTCGTGCTTAGGGACACACAGCCAGTGTTGAATTCGAGCTGATTATTAAAGATTATTTGAATTACTCAAATAATTATTGGGCAACAATTATGTTCACCACTAAAACGCAAGCAATGCATGATTTCAGTAGCTTTTGTAGAAGATGGTTTGCTGAAAATCGATTTTTAACAATTGACTTCTTTATAATATCAACGTTAATAGCTATGAATATTGAGGGGTTTTTTTATCGTGCCCGCTGATTGATTCGGCCGGTGTGATTGCGCCGTGTAAAGAACCCGCGAGGTTGCAATATTCCGAGCCGCACGTGAGTGGCCGACATGCAGTTGCTGGCAGTCTGTAGGGGATTTATAGTTCAACACACTAAACGAGCGCCCGCGCCCATCTGTATGTCAGCGGATGATTTCGAATAACAAAAACTATAATCTAGCTGTACAGGGAAGTATTTATACTAATCGCACATTTCCACGGGCAGCGTACGGCGGGCACCATCTATTTGCTCAGGAAGGCTGTCGGTCAAAGGGGTGTGAAACTTGAAGTTCGAACTCCTTAAATTTTTCGGATAAAAGTCGATACAATTTGGTACATAAATGGTCAAGTATTGTTATAATGATTACTTACTAATGCAGATTATTACCAATGCAATTAGCTTTTGTTTTCTGAGCGACAAGAACGGCAGATTTGCACCCCCGACTATGGGCCCCCGTGTGTGTTGTTATTTTTTTCTCGTTAGTCTCGCAATGCAAATTACAGCGCTTTCGATGCGTAGTATTTTAATGTCACGTGGTACGTTTTGCGGATATTAGGTTTCATTTATCATCAGAGCCCTTCGATAACTGATAAAATCAAAAATCATTCATCTTGAACATCAACAGCACTTTTGATGCACATATTATCTTCTCATAATATTTGAAGATAAATATTTATAATGCCTCAATACGCGTCGTACAGCGGGAGTCTTTTATTTCATTTGTTCAATAAAGACACTTAGTTCAGTACTTGAGTCAACATTATATAACGATTACGAATGTGAAAGATCGCGTATTTCAACTCAGAATTTGAGATAAAGATCACAGTCAACAATCGAACCAATGATCATCGAACTATATCGAATTATCTTATCAATGGTTATGACACCAATAATACGTAGTAAAATATTTCGAAAACCGATTTTTCACAAATTTCAGTTTTCAAATGATTCAATAAGATTGAGAACAGATTCTTTTTGCTTCAAATGAAATGTTTCTATATATCGATATTATTAAGGGTAAGATATAGAAACATTATGTTCTGAAAGAATATCATTTAATGTCATTTGATCATGTGGGTTTGTTTCATCACATCCAAATATTATATCGAGATCCGACTTGATCGAGTAGCTTTCCTCTTCATAACCGAACTGCAAAAGAATACTGTGGTTTATTCTTAACAAAGCAATATATTTGTTTATATTATATTATTTATAATTTGATGACAGAACGTGATTTGATCGCTGATAGGATCGAGTTTCAATATAAAATATGGAACTGAATTAGAACATCACGCCAAAAAAAGAAGAAAGAATGAACTCATATGTCATCATATTAAATTATGATCTTCTTATTTATCTAACAGAATTTAAATAGATCGCGCTGAATCGATATAACCTCTCAAGCAACAAACTTTGATATAAAAATAGTTCAACTAGACAAACTTCAGCCAAATAAATAAATGATCTATAAACAAACATAGAGCTAATAAAATACTTCAAACACATCATCAATGAGTGACGTACTTCAGAGTTCACTATATTTAAATAAACAGTCTATTTAATTATGTTAATTATAATATTAATAGTTTCTTCTTGTCACTACATATTTCATTTAAATATTAATCAAATAAAGGATTTATATTTAGAGCAAATAAAGACTAAATATATTTGTTTATTCTGCTTTATTTCCTAATTAGGTAGGTAGAAGAAGGCACACTTAAGAATAAATGATAAATAAAATATTTTTGAATTGTAATAGATTAATATAGAACATCATCAAGACTATAAACAAACTATCTATTGATGAAGAATTACAAAGGAGAACGGTGATGTTGTCTGTTAGAAAGAACCGAGGATAGTTGATGGAGTTTTTTTGGTGGCGTTCGTCAGTTTCGTCCGATCGCAGCCGACGTTGGCGTTAATTTGTTGGTGCCGCGTCATTGCGCAATTTCCCCAATAACGCATGGGAGATTTTTTCGCCATCACACCGTTCTTACGACGTAATTAGTGGCACAGGATTCGAACTCGCATTATGACGCGAATAATACACGCAAATTAATGCATCTGGTTTATTTGTTTTCATCAGTAAAAATGCATTGGGAGATCCGTCGAAAACCGGGAATTTCATCATACGTTATTGCGCGATACGGTCGTACTCAGTAGTTTGCGATCATGATTTGTAATGCCCTCTGCGCAATACGAAGACTGAATTCAATAATACTGCTTGAAAGGATACAATTTACTTAACCTTCCTTACTTACACCAGAGAAACAATTGTGCCAAAGAAGATGTCTGACGCACATTATCTTTTTTTCAAAGACAAACTCAACATGATGTTGAATGCACAGCATCTTTTAGTAAGTTTAAAGAAGATTTATTTGATTAGAGGATTTACATTTGTCTTTTTCCTTCCTTCCTCTTCCATTGCATGTGCATTAGTGGAAGCTTAACGGCAGTCAGAGGTGATCACTAGTAAAACCACACAGTTCATAAAGATATGTATTATCTTGTACATACCTTATATACACGAGTTCATCAATTATCGAATCCTTGTTTTCTTAACTTAGCATTGTTAAATAATATATGTATCTATATTTGATAATTTTTTATCTCGTCACATTTGTTTATTTCAACGAAAACGATGGAGCTCCTCTGGATATTGACCTTTCGTTGGACGAGTTCAACATCTCTGTGTTGTCTGGTTGAACATTGACTTGATCTCGACAGCTTCAGCACTAGCTCCTCTAGGTCGACGCTGGCGCAAATCTGACATATCTGGGATCAAATTTGGAAAAATAATACTTTTTGTACAAAAATCTCTGATTATAGCCTTCTCGAGCTAAGCGCGTTTGCATTTCATTTCATCCCCTTTATTTTAGCACTCAGGCCTAGTTTTCTTCTTTTATATTGAAACTGGAATTAACGCAGATTGAGTATAAAGGTGCTGAAGTTCTGATGCTCACATCATCTTCGCAACTTCTTCATCGCCGGAGTCGTTTATCAATTACCTCATACGACGCCGGAATAGTACGCGCCTCCATCACAGGTCGATCATTCAAAGTCGTTATAACGCACCGATCGAGGAAGATTTGTGATTCGCGCGTGACATATAAGGTAAATTAAACGGTTTGCATCCTCGACCGCGTAAGGGCTTTGAGAAATGAGATGCTGTGTCAAATGATCTTCTTCCTCTCATACCACTCGTTTGAATTATCAACAGTTGGTTCAAGTCCTGTCATTTGTATTTTTCAGGATAATAATCAATATATATATATATATACATATATATATATATATTGCTGTTGATATATATATATATAAATAAATATGTATTATAATATCAAAAACAAGAAATAATAGATAAAAGAATATAACAAGAAATAGCGTAATAAAAATAAAAAGTTAAACAGAAGAAGAAACGTTCATAGAGGAAAATATACCTAGCGAGCCTGAAAAGCAACACTTGTATTCCACAGGGTGTTGGGGTCCACCTTCCTTGAAGGGCTGAAGGAAACTGCCGTGGCACAAACAAACCCGTAGGGAGCGGAAGACCAGAGAACATATTAAACCACACTACTATTATGTAATATATATATATTATATACATATATATATATATATATATATATATATTTCTGTCGCAAAAAAAATATATATCTTCAGCAGTTGTTCCGTTGAAGCAAACCAAGAATGTTCGGCAAGAGATATGCAAATGATTAAAATTTGCCAATGAGACAAATAAAGGCTGGCGTGCCATGCCATATTGCCGCGCACCGGGAAAGAGCTGTTGTTTATGTTTCCATTTCGATGCGACACTCGTGACCCTTGCGCGTTATCGAGTCGAGATCTTATTCCGATAGGGCCTTCCAACAGGCCCCAAGAGAATGGATGTCGCCCGCCCTGTTTGAGCAACAGCGGTAACATCGCGGATCAGGACATCCAGTAGTAACGAAGATTTAGGGAATGGGTGCAATCAGAATATTGGAAGAAATAACGAATACGATATCGACTGGAAGAGCCACTTCCTCTTCAATATTTGTTGAAAATCATAACGATCGGCTGGCTTGAATGCCGCGACGTTACCGATTTGACCATTATCAAGATAGTATGACTGACTTGCCGATCTTCGGCAATCTGGAATATAGATCGGAGATCGCGTCATCTTCGCACGATAGCAAATAATTGTTGATGTACGCAAACGTTAAACAATGCATACGAATAGAAACCACAACTTCTCACATACCAGACCACATGCATCATCAATCACAGAGAAGACACTGATTTGTTATAAGGTCCTCCGACTTACTGTAATGGTCACCGATTTCGTTCCGTATATTTTCACAACAAAGCTTTGTTACTGATACTTCATCATCAAGTTTGTAATGACGAATGCAATTCATTGAGATAAAAAGTTTATATCAGTTCAGACACTATCAGATTTTCGATTTTTTCTAGCTTACAAAATACGTGACATATGTTATCCCGCAAACAGTTTTTTTCGTTCATTTCCAGATTTGCGACTTTGTTGATGGATTTTTGTCATCATATGATCATCGAAACATCTGCCATGTGGTCTGTGTAAATTAAGGCATACGCGATCACAGAAGTCTTACCATGGGCTGTTGCGCCATTGTTATACATACAAAAGACAGTATTATAGTGCATATATATATATATGTATATATATGCTGTTGTGTATATATATATGTATATATATATATATATATATATATATATATATATATATATATATATATAGTATAAAGATATTGTTACTTTTGTTCTGCAGCATTTATCCGTTAGGTGTGGAATCTATGTGAACAATTATTGTTATTGTTTAATTATAATTTTCGTTTAGATAGGAAGCCGTATTTCCATTTTACTGGAATAACCGCTATTGCTCTGCTTTCAACATGTCAATTATGATCATCTCAGTCTCCACCACCACCGAATGTTTGATGCTTAACAAGAATGTGTCATCAAACTCTTTCTGATGAGGGGTTCAATGTCAACAGGTCAATTATGACTCTATCAGTAATTGCCGGGGATTTAGTCGAAATATTGTCAATATCGTAATATCAGTTTTGTTTATTTTTCATGTAAATCTCTTTAGATTTTTAATAATGCGACAAATATTTCGCAAAATAAACAATGGTACCAATTGTGGTATCTGACCATTAATACTGCTGATGCTCAAGATATTTATCTATGTCTGCGGAAAGAAACGAAAGAATCATAGTTCTCCGTCATTACAAAATCATTTATTAAGATCTTAGTTTGAGCTGTAATACAACGACAATATTAATCTAAGAGGAGAGGATCAGTTAGGCTACGCAATGACGTATTATCAATAATAATGCAATTAATCACTGTAAAACTGATCTTTATAGATTGAAAGCTTCGTCTCGTCAGTAACGTCTTGTGCCTAAAATTTACTAATCGGTGCTGTCATCACCCTAGGTAAATATCATGTCTCGCACCAACACGGGGCTAGGTTACCTCCAGAAAATAGCCATTAATACTTGAGACTTTTCTTCTACTTTATCATGTTCCATTTATAAAATATTACAACTCTCCATATATATATATATATATATAGATTCCTAATTTACATAAACATGTTTTCTCTGTTGTTGGAAAAGAATTGCCTTCTTGGCTCTCAAAGAAATCCCTGGGAGGAAAGGTTAATTGAAATCGTGAGCAAAGCCTCGTCAAATAAACAGAATTAGCCTTGGAAAATGAAATACTTCTGTTATTGAAGTGCATACATTAGAAACGATGCTGGCCAATGTTGAAGCATCAATTACATTTCAATAAGAGGTCTTCTTTCACAATGTTCGTTTCATAACATAGTAATGGACGCGGTTCACTGCAACACAAACGTTCAATGCGCCGCGCTGACACCCAGATTTCATGGTATGACGCTGAATGGCAATCACGTGTTTTCCACGCCCATGAAGACGAGCGATAATATGGGTACTATTTTGCGTATACAGCCGTCATCGAAAGCGCCTGTTACGATGTTTCTTGTGCGGGAAAGCACTTAGTTCGAGGTTACCTTCGACTATCAAGCCATCCATCAGCGCCTTCATCGCCGACTTAATATTGCTCTACCGCACTTCGCTCTTCCGGTACGTGTGTCTCCTCACGAAAACGCTGCCCAATCAGGAAGCCTTACTGGCAAGAATTTTGACGCTTAGCGACAATCTTTGGATTTGAGACTTTAATTATATTTATTATATTATTAAAATGTAATACTTCTTTCAATTAAAATAATCTCCAGTATTCACAAGAGTTTCTTTGAGTAGCTTATGAGATTTTTCGCTTAGAGAGCTTCGACAACATACGAAACATATTTTTAAACAAAGATGTTCAATTTCATGGAAATTGTAACGTTGCTATTACGTCATCTTTCAAAATATAACAACAGGCATATATGGGCAATACATGGAACCGCCCCACAGACCTCGGGGTCTCCACGAGTTCGCTAGCCGAATGCATTCTTAAACATTTGTAGATTAAGAATTCTTATAAACATCTCGAACATATTAAAACCCAATAATGTTATTGTGTATGAATAAAATTATTAGAGTTTCTTAATGACAGGGATGAACTTATAAAATTCTTGTGAGTATACCGACATTTTAGAGAATGCGAATTCACATTTTGCATATACATTTTTAAGTTTCTTTTCGATATTTTTATTGAGACTCGTGGAACCCCAGGGTTCTGTGGAACACATTTTGGAGACCACTTCTATACTGTAATGCTATATGTACTATTCCGTTACATGTTAAAAGGAAAAATTATATTTTTATCTGTGGAATATTTTTTGAAAAGGTAAGAACGTTATGTTATAAACAAATGAAATATAGCGTTACAAATTTCCATGAAATTTGAGACATCTTTTTGTTTAAAAATGTGTTTCGTGTTTAGTTCAGGCTCTTCTACATTAAGCGAAAATCTCCTTAAATTTCTCAAAAACAATATTTTGTTCTGAATACTGGAATTGTCTTTAATTGAAGAAATTGTTACATTTTTATGCTTCCAAACACATAATTAATCTAAATATAATTAAAAGTATATCTCTCAAATCCAAAAAGAAAATAAGATTATTGCTAAGCGTCTATAAAATTCTTACCAGTAAAGAACATTTTTCTTTATTTTCCTGATTAGTTTTAGCGTTTTCGTGAATTTTTGCATGCAGAAGAGTGAGTACATTAGAGCAATATTAAGTCAGCAATGGAAAAATCTACTTCACAGCTATTGATAAGCAATAAATTAGCAGTAATAATTCCTAGTACTTTTCCGTTTCACCGGCACAAATCTCGCCAAGCAGGCTTTATTGATGACAATACACAATATACACAAAAAATAGGTACTTACGTATTATCGTAATCGTATGGGCGACATTATATGGAAAGAAGCCATGGTTGCCAATTCAGCGTGTACTACACATGCGAAATCTGGGTTGTCAATTTTTTTGGCACGTTGAACGGTGACATTGTTGCAATAGTGCATCCATTTTTTATATGTTATGAAACAGACATTACTGATAAGAAAAGACCGCATCTTATTTTGAAAATATGGTGGTAAAAGATTACCAGCGAGAATATTCTGTTGGTAGCATCGTTTCTGGCGGCTTAATCACTTGCACTGGCGAAACGGAAGAATACCTAATTTCATTTTTAAAAAAGTTGCATTCTGAACTGTTTGACGGGGCTTTTATCGCGATTTCAATTAACCTTCCTCTAGGGATTTCTTTGGGGGCCAGAAAGGCAATTCTTTCCAACCAACTTAAGAGGAAAACGTGTTTATGTAAATTAGGAATCATATATATATATATATATATATATATTGGAAGTTTAGCATTCGCGGGGACGCTAAGTGAGGTTGCTAAGTGAAGTCGCTGAGTAGAGAAAAAGTCGCAAAGTGATATGAGATAAAGTCTAGAAGTATAATCTTAATTCTGGAGAATTAGCCTAGCCCCGTGTTGGTGCAGACGAATCAAAAGTGGATCCGAGACCAACGGAGCATAGCCTAAGCCAGAGCAAGCTAGATTAAAGCTGGAACGGAAGATTTAAGAACCGTAGTGGTTTACCTAGGACATAGTGGTAAGCTTGATTAATTAAATTTTAAGTACAAGACGTTTACTATTGAGATAGGCTTTAATCTATAAAGATAGATTTAGTGGTTAATTGCGTTATTTATTGATAATACGTGTTGCGTCTTCTAATTCTTGATCCTCCTCCTCTTAGATTAATATTGTGTTGTATTGTGTTTAAACTAAGATCTTAATAAATGGATTTTAGTATGAATGAATTTAGTAGTTCTTCGTTTCTTTCCACAGACATAGGTCGCTGAATAATGAAGAGCGGGTGTCCCCAATGGGTGGGACACCTCAACTGCTTTTCTAATTAGTACCATTGTTTATTTGCGGAAATATTTAATCATTATTAAAAATCTAAAAAGTTTACATAGAAAAAAAATAAAAACCATTATTTTAAAACTTGATATTTTGATGTGGCTGTGGTAACCGATGGGTTAGGGCCCCCATGTCATCCCCGGCATAATTTCTGTCGAGTCATGAGTTAGAGCCCTGGTGACATTTGAGACCCCTCGTAAGAAGGGTTTGATGTACATTATAAATTTGTTAAGCATCAAACATTTAACGGTGGTGGGTGGAATGATATCACTCAGGGGTCGTCCTTGTTAATTGACTGTGATTGAAAGCAGAGCCGGCTCTAGCAGTTTTGCCACCCCGGATAAAAATGGAAAATGCAGCCCCTCTCTCTAAAGCAAAAATTATAATTAAAAATAATAATAATGAATTGTTCGCATAGATTCACACCTATAAAACTTGAATAAATCTTGCGAACAAAAGTAGCATAACAATATTTCATATATATATATATATATATATATATATATATATATATATATATATATATATACATATACATATATATATATACATATACATATATATATATATATATATATATATATATATATCTTTTATGTATATCTAACTTAACTTAATGGCGCAACAGCCCATGAGGGCCAAGGCCTACTGTGTCCATATCAGTATGCGTAACCTTGGGACCTGAGGTGCATGAGCAGATGTTTCGGTTAGATGTACCGGTTGGGCAAAAAGTCCGTAAAAACTTTAAAAATTCATAAAATCTGGAGAAATGAACGAAAAAAAAAAACTGTTTGCAGGATCAGCATTAGTATGTCACGGTATTTTTTTAAGCTAGAAAAAAAAATCGAAAATCATCTGGTAGGTGGCGCTGTTGCAAGCGTCTGTGGTGGAAATATGCAAATTAGACGGTTATAAAAACCTTTGCTCTCAATGAATTCACATTCATTTCACCATTACAAACAGTGAATGTGAACAAGGATGCTCAGTGCGCCGGATAAAGCTTTGTTGGTGAAATTATTTTACATGAACGAGGAATCAGTGACCATTGCCTTGCGTAAATTCCGAGTTCAGAAAAATGTGAAGAAGAGTGGAAAAGGCCCTTTAACACCTGCAGGTCTCTTAAAGCTTGTTAAACGTCTTGAGGAAACTGGAAAGTTGGAGGATCGAGCACAAGCCGGACGACCATGCTTGACAGAAGCACGTGCACCCTGCATTGCTGTCGAAATGGAAGCGATTGCGTCCGAAGCAGCTTCAGGGACCAGAAGTGCTCGTGAAGCTTCCAGACGATTGGGCTTACCACCATCATCTGTCCGCAATATTCTTCGTTGACTGCTCCAGCTGTATCCATACAAATTGCAATCCTGCCATGAACTTTTGCCAGCAGATACCGCACAGAGGGAAGCATTTGCGAAGTGGGCCTTCTCTAAAATGGAACAGGATCCCACCTGGGTTTTTAACATCTTGTGGAGAGATGAAGCTCATTTATCGCTTCATGGTGACATTAACAACTATAACTGTCGCATTTGAGCGACCTCTAATCGACGTGAGTACACACAGAAGCCATTGCATTCCCCAAAAGTGACAGCATGGTGCGGTTTCACGGGTTCATTTATCTTAGGACCCTTCTTCTTTGAAACGCAGTGCCCAGTAAATGGATGGGTAACGGAAACGGTAATTGCTCATCTTTATCTAACGCTTCTGCGGGAGACTGTCATGCCATGTTTAATTCAACGAGGTCAGATTTCGAATGTCACGTTCATGCAGGATGGAGCAACCAGTCACACTGCTAACCCGGTTAAGACATTCCTAATACAGACGTTCGGGGAAGACAGAATCGTTAGCAGGCGCTGCAGGTACCCATGGCCTCCTCGGTCTCCAGATTTAACACCGGCAGACTTCTGGTTGTGGGAATATTTGAAATCTCGCGTGTATCTATCCGGTCCATCAAGTCTGCCGGAACTGAAAGATGCGATCCGCAGAGAAGTATCCTCCATACATCCGGACATGTTGCACTCTGCCGTTGCTGGATTTGTCACTCGTCTGGAATGTCTTCTCCCCTGTGGTGGTGGTCATGTGGAACATATTCTGGTGTAATAAAGTTGTGAAAGTTTTCTGTTCATTATTTATGCATTGTTTCTTTGATTTGCGTACATCAGCGCCACCTACCGGATGATTTTCGAAATTTTTTTTCTAGCTTAAAAAAGTCCCGTGACATACTAATGCTGATCCTGCAAACAGTTTTTTTTCGTTCATTTCTCCGGATTTTATAATTTTTAAAATTTTTACGGACTTTTTGCCCATTCGGTATATATATATATATATATACACTCTGTCGCAAAAAAATATATGCACCCAGAAGAAATTGAGCTACATTCACGAAATTTGGTATGCATGTAGTGTATATGAAAATAAACAAATGATTAAAAATTCAGAACAAAATATCATTTTATTAAGCGGTTACAGCTTGCAAAAGGTTAAAAATCAGTAAGTAGTAAAGCCACCTCTGGCAGCTATACAAGCAGAAATTCGGCGTGGCATCGATTCAATTAGATCACTTATGACCCCTGTGGAAGATCCTGCCATAGTCTTTGCATCTGCGCAGTTAATTCTCCTGTATCTCGGGACGGCTGCAGTTGCCTTCCCAGCGCGTCCAGACATGCTCTATTGGCGAAAGATCTGGTGACCTGGCAGGCCATGGTAGGACGTCATATCCTTGAAGACATTGTTGGGAGAGTCGCGCAGTATGTGGACGAGCATTATCCTGTTGATAAATGGCACCTGGGCGACTTGATAGCATGGGTAGAACAATCGGCGTTAAAATATCGTCCACGTATCTGCGAGCTGTCAAAGTGCCTTGAAGGACCACTAAAGATGATCGTGTGTCCCAAGAAATTGCTCCCCACACTGTCACACCTTGTGAAATTGCTGTATGCCGCTCGACAATAAATGCCGGATCGGACCGCTGGCCGGTGCGCCTCCAGACACGTGTGCGGTGGTCATCATCACTGAGACTGAATCGGGATTCATTACTGAAGATGACACGTCTCCAGTCTGTCACACTCCAAGTTGCCCGAGGTCGGCAAAAATCCAGTCGACACTGCCTATGATGTGGGGTCAGTGGTAAGCGTCTTAGCGGACGTCGGCTCCTCAAGCCAACTTCGGTCAGTCGTCTCCTTATGGTTTCTCTTGATGGCACTGGATATCTAGAAGGAGGTAAGTGGCGTTGAATCGATGCTAGCGACGTTGTTGGTGCCGAAGTGGCCACTCTTCTGATTGCACGATCCTCGCGATCATTTGTGTTCCTGGGACGTCCTGACCCTCCGCGATGGTACACTCTACCTTCTGTGATCCACTGTTGCCAACACCGAGCAACTACCATATCGCTCCGACCGAGGTGGCGGCCGATACGTCTATTCGACCAACCTGCTTCTCTGAGGCCTATTATACGGCCCCTATCAAAGTCCGTCAGCTGCTCGTACTGCCACCGGTTACGTCTTAGAGGCATCCTAAGTCTCAATATCGTCTATCAAAGTCATCAGATTCGTTTGGATAGCCGTACGGCGCTCGTACTCATGCTTTTAAACTCTCCCAGTTGCGCAACTAATATGCGCATAGCACACTTAGCCTTGTCTCATTGGCTTAGAAATTTTAATCATTTGCATATCTCTTACCAGACTACATTCTTGCCGAGTTTCGTGATTGTAGCTTGATTTCTTCTGGGTGCATATATTTTTTTGCGACAGAGTGTATATATATATATATATATATATATATATATATATATATATATATATATATATATATATTACATAATAGTAGTGAGTGGTTTTATTATGTTCTCTGAGTTATCCATACTCTGGAGTTTTGTTTATTTTTTTTTATTTGGTTTTCATACCGAGTTGTAAATGGGGAAGGTTGGCGCCTTCAAACTAGTTTAACCCCACTTATTCGGTCCTAAGTCCGAAATTGCTTTCAGACTCGCTAGGTTCTTCTTTTTTTGATTTCTCTATAATTTTGTTCTTCATGTTCAGCTTTTATATTTTTATTACGCTATTTCTTGTTATGTTCTTTATCTATTATTTCTTGTTTTTGATATATAATACATATTTCTTTTATATATATATATATATATATATATATATATATATATATATATATATATATATATTGATTATTATTATAATTCAAATACAAAACAATTTGAAACTAAGGACTTAATTAACTGTTATTAATTTAAACGAGTGAAATGTGAGAGAAGGAATCATTTATTTTAGCATGTCAATTTCTTCTGAAAAGAGTACTTATGGTCGAGATCACAAACGTTTAATTTACCTTATAGTAACCACACTCAAGACTAAAATCAAACATCTCCTGTGACTCTCTATCTAAGAAAAAATCTTATTGCCTCAGTCCCCTTTTGGATAATTGCAGTTGCGTAACGGAGAATATGAGCCCCCGCCCCCTTTAAAGCCAACTTTTGGGCTCCAAGCCTACTTGTCTTCAGTCAGGCCCTGCGATGCGGAGGTGTACGTTACGCCTTTGGTTAGCCGACCCCGGACGTCGTATGGGGAAAACGAATGTCCGTAGTGACTCCACTCCAGGATGGGAAGAAAGTTACTAGTGAAAGATGTGTAAACTTATCAAATTTCCCTTTTTAACATATAATCCTGCATTGAACTTTTAAGTTTCAATATAAAAGAAAACTGACATTAAACATACAGAGTATAAAATAAGGGGATGTAAGATACAATCAAAATGAAATACCAAATTCCTGCCCAACAGTATTTTAGAAAATATATCAAATTTTTTGTAACAAAAAAAGTGTATTTTTTAAATTTAATCCAAATGCTACCCTTAGAATTTGCCACCCCGGGCAAGGGTCCGGTTTGTCCGGCCCTAGAGCCGTCTCTTTTGAAAATAATGAGGTAAATTATCAATTGTTTCCATGTCCGTGGTAGCCTAGTGCTTAGGGTCTTGAACTCGTAGTCGGCCAGTGGCGCAGGGATGTCTCAAGAGGCTCCATCTATGACGCCTTAAAGTAGACAGTGTATAGCACACGTTGTCAAATACTCGTACAAACGGTCAAAGTCCTGGACTTACAATCTCATAAACCAGCGCAACCAACTACCGCCTTTCGACTAAATGTGTCTCTCAAACTATGGGGCTTGCTCCCCTAGGGGGCGAGAACATATTAAATTGTCGAAATCAAAAGATTTTTTTTAAAAAAATTATTAATTTATTGAAAGTAAACAAGCAAAATACATTCTGACAGGATAAAAAATAAGACACTCATTTAATCTGATATCAAATGTAAATTTATCAGTTCTGCACCATGTGTATTTTATAATTAATTTAACAATACTAAGTTAAAAACAAATTCAATAATTAATGGGCTCGTCATATATAAAATTATATACAAAAATTAACACTTATCTTTATAATTTGTGTGGTTTATAAATAATCCCTCAACTGCCGATTAAAAGTTACGCGATTCGCTCCCTAATGCCACGCGTATGTGGGAGGGAAGGGAGGAGAAAAGGAATAAATAAGCAAAAATCCTCTGAAATAAGTAAATCCTTCACAAACACTAAAAAGGTCTTTTTATTGCATTCCAAAGCCTTCGGAATAATTTTATGGAGAGCTGTGCACAGAAAAGATCGTACATCGGAAAGAGACGTATATGTACGTCCCGGGCAATTAACGCTTTGGCTGAGCGAGACGTTTATATACGCAGGTGGCAATTAAGAGGTTAAAATCGTGCTGTATCTTTAGCTTCAAAGTATAGTATTATTGAATTCAGTGTATTGTTATTGTACGGAGGGGGGCGTGACCCAAATCATGATCGCAAATACTGAAATTTTGAGCCATCGCGTAATAGTGCAGCTTAGCATATGATTAGAAATTCCCAGTTTTTCGATGGATCTGTCCAAATATAACATTTTATAATTAAAGCTTTTCGAGTCGTGATCGCATTAAGGCTGCGACTGAGCCCAGTTCACCCATGCCTTAAGACGTCCTTGGTGTCACGGGTTCGAATCCTGGTGCCACTGAAGACACGTCATGCAAAGTGGCTGGTGTACGTTAAATGTGTCGAGGCTGAAAATCTCCCCGTTGATGAGGTAATTAGGAGAGGGAGTTGCCTGTGACGCGCCACGGCACCCAACTAAATTAACCTTAACTGGAATCAGCTTGCGATCGGACAGAAGTGAACTGATATGAACGCCCACTAAAAAAAACCTATCTTCTCCTCGGACAATCTCTCACACTTCTCTGCCTGACGCTTCCCGAGACAACATCACACGTTCTTTCCTTTATTCAATTTCATGCATTAACCTAAGTAGTTTGTTAGTAATCTTCGTAATGTTCTATAATGTAATTGTAAATTAAAAATATGTTTAACCTGTGAGCGACTTACCCCTGAAGTTGCACCTTCACCGCCTTGCCTACCTAAGAGTGTGGGAGAATTAAAAGCAGAACCAGAAACTTCCATTATAACGAATATTTATTTTACTCAAGCACACTAATCAACAACAGATTAACCTTTAAGTGAATGTCCTAGGAGTGATAGGGAGAAAGCAATAAACCTTACGCGAACAAGCGCAAGTAACCAATTTAATTTAACCTAATCTATCGTTGAATACAAATCCCCAATCCACTAATTTAATACAGTCTCAAACACCGCTCTTAAACTTAAGTTGCGAAAATTAATTTTGTTCTAACTCTATAACAGCTTCTCAGGTCCTTCTTTAATAATTACAAAAACAGACTTTATATAGTCGAACTAATACACATATCAAAGTTTCTTTTTGAGAGGGATGGCTGTGAATTAAACGCGAATATTAACCCAAAGATTCCCCAACAGGATTAGTGAGAAGATCGCGTAAAGATCCGTCACAAACCTTTGTTGTCATGAGTTATTACTATTTTTTGGCGTGAATTAAACCTTGATTAGATTCCCACATCACGCCATAGTCCCAGAGCTCGGGTGTCGTCCTACTCACTTGACCGAGGCTCAAAATTACGATGTCCGTCAAAATTACCTAAAAATATTATAATAAAATATTAAATATGCATATTTATATTTATATTGAAACAAACCACAAGTATTCTTACAGGTTCGGATAAACATCGAAAAAGAAAAGAAAAACCATTATGATAAGTCGAAATCACGTTGTACGTTGCCATGCTTTGGATGAATTAGAGAAACAGACACGTGATCTAGGGAAACAAACATTAAATGATATTATGAACGTAATGAAGCTCTTATATATTTTATAATCGTATCAATATATAAAAATGACTCAGCACAGAAAAAAAATGTATTTATCATCCTTCGTGAATACCATTTGAAAATAAGAAACGAAAAATTGATTTCGAAATTCTTTTTCACCCGTGTTCTCCTCTCTGGATATCTTATTACATTCTAATTACAAGAATTGGGCTGATATAAGGTAGGCTGATAGATAAGTTTAATTTGTAGAACATCCATGTGAATCTTGCCCTAAAATTTCAGTTGAGATATTTTACAATCTTTGCAATATAAATGTGTCGCATGTGTTTGACATCCAATACTGAAAAACTGGTAGTGCTATACGATTAAATTGGAAACAAAGAACTCACTTTTTTAATAATATCTATTTTGACGATGTAGTAACACACATATACTCGATGATAAGAAAACCGCTTGCATACGGCATCAAAAACACACATTGATGTTCAAAATTAAGATAATTTTTTAGATTTTGTCGATATCTCTAGAACTACTGGACAGATTTTGATGAAATTTAGTATATATATATAAGGCTGATATAATGCAAAAATAGCAATTTGACAGTTAAAATACACACGCATGATCGTGTGTTACACTCATCGAAGTCGAAAGGTATGAACTGCAATTGCAGGATATGAAAAAATGGCTAATAGGCAGTAGCGCACACAGGAATTTTTCAAGGGAGGTGTCCAGGGTCGCAAGTCTACCATTCTTGTATCATGCTCCTTTTGATTTTGTCCATTTTAGGAAACAAAAACAGTAAAAACTAATTATTGAATAAATAATCTGCATTAATTAATAAAATTAATCATTAATAACAAATACTTAATTAGATTTTACATACTATATACTTAGAATTATAGCCAATCGGGAAAAAAAATCAAGGGTTTGGGGGTTCCGGACCCCTAGGACACCCCCTTTGTGTGCGCCACTGCTAAAGAGGGCAGAAATGATGACCAACTTTGTCCCACCATTACGCTTGCAGATGCAAATGCGGTCGCAAATTACAGACTTCTGCCTCATCGCTACAAAAAAACCTTCATTGTCGATTTTGATTGCTCTAGAAATCTTACATCCATAATTGCAAGACTAAGGACGGGCCATTTTAAAGGTATGAAGATCTCATCGGACAAAACTAGAACTTACATCCCCTGCAAGAACTGCACCGAGGCCCAACTAACGCCAGACCACATCCTAGAATGTCCGGCCCTTACTCCGCATATTATACGGCTCGGAATGGTGCCACTGGCTTCGGAGCTACGCGAGGTTCTTTACAGCGCTAATGCACCGAGACTTGCGGAGGCGGTCCAGAGAGCTCACGACATTATCTGATTGTCCATGGACACGACAAAAAAAAACCCCTCAATATTCACCTGCATTGTTGTAACAACGTTATTGTTATAAAAAAATGACGTAAGTTGGTGTCAAAAATCGATTTTCAGCCAAACTGGCCAAACCGGGTCTTTATTTTTACAAAAATACCAAGGAATCATGCATTTTAGCGTTTTTAATTAATATCTTTTCAAATAATCTTTATATATGTAATTCTTGTGTGCTTGTGTATGTGACTGACTCCTCCTAAGCGGTACGACCGATTTTTATGGCATTTTTTGAGTGGGTTCAAGTGGATTCGAGAATGGCTTAGTTTCACAAATCGGTCCGATATAGCAATTAGTTAAAAATATATTAATTAAAAACCTTAAAACTCATAATTATTTTACCCCTGTGGGCTGTTTATTCTGCTAATGCGTGGTAAGAAAAAAAAAGAGAAATAAGAGGTGAAAAGTTTGTTTTTCGCACGGCCAGTTATATGTTGCGTGTCCGAGGGTTGACAAACCATCGCATTTGTTTGTTTATTTGTTTGTTTGTTATGTTAGGATTAACCAAAAATATATTGTGAATTATTTGGCATTACGATACATTTATTTACTGTGCATTAAAAATGTACCTGTTATGAATATATCTACACTATTAAAATTCGTAGGTAAACTATGTATATTTCCATATTTTCTCACGAACCACACGACGCAGAAACTCGCCGAAGGTACCAAAATTTTGGGAATGATCCGAGGAATCCGTTTTGACCATTTATATTCCAATATTCCAATTAGTTAAAGAGATATTAATCAAAAACCTTAAAACACATAATTAGTACCATTTCTCACCGCCAGAGGAAAATTCGGAACTTCTTTTTTTTCAGACGTTTTTAAAACGACTTCTAATTTTTTCATGAAACTCACACAAAAAATAATTACAGATTCGTAACGATCATTTATTTCGCCACGATATGCTATAATTTATTTTACAAAATAATTATATTTTGTATTTTTTACGATTTTTTAAAAATGAGTCGAAATCGGTTCCTTTTTCTGAATATAAAATTCTAAGTTGTTCCACGTGAACTTTTTTTCTCGTTAATGAAAAAAAAATATATTACACTAAAAAAGTTCATGCTTCTCTTTTAGAATCAGTCATTTAAAAAAAAAAAAAAAATTAATGTAAAAACTGTTTTTTTACGATTTTTCAAAAAATACTCAAAATTTTATTTAAATACTTAATAACTTTTTCATTTATAGAAATTTATCCCAGGAAACTTTTTTCCGCGTGTAGAACAATATTATACGTAATCTGTACAAAGATTGATAAAATATCTTAAAAATTACGGTTTAAAAAAATGTGTTTTTCAATGTGTGCTCCCTTTTGCGATAAATATGTAAACATTACCTTTTTTAAAGTTTTTTGTTTAAAAATTACCATTGTTTACAATCAATATATGAAGTTTGAAAGCATTAACTTAAAAATGAAGCCCGAAAACAAATTAAAACTTTAAAAAAATCCATTTTACAATAGCTCTGAGTTTGGCGCAAGAAAACTCTTTTCCACTCAGCCCTCGACGTTTGATGAAAGGTTACACTAGAAATATTGAAATTCACCAGATTTGGCAAAATTGAAAATAATTTCACGAAACTTTTTTTTCCGTGTGTAGAACGATATAAAGATTGAAAAAATTACTTAAAAATTATGGATTTTTTTAAAAAAACAATTGCGTTTTTTGCGAGAAATATTTAAGCATTCTTTTTGTTACATTTTTTGAAGGTGAAAATTAAAACAAAATATCAAAATGTTTTTATCGGATCGGTTTTTTTAAAATGTTTTTTTCACACACACAGTACATGTTTATTAATATATATATTTAGGCTTTACCCCATACTGTTTTTTTTTTCTAACTTGTATATATTTATATGTTTAAACAAACATTCAAACGTTCAGAGCAAAGCAATCGTTTCAATAGCTATCTGTAAATTTTTCTTTTATTTATTACTTATAGAAATTTGATTTTAATAAATACATATATGTTTTTTGAAAGGATTATTTCTACACTGGTGTGCAAAATTTAAGCAACAGGTGGGTTTATTTCCATAACTTCACGAAAAATCATCTGAGAGACATGAAATTCAGAAATGAGGGAGAGTATTATGTACGTAAAGGATGACGAAAGCATCAGCGCTGAAAAAGGAATACAATGCATACGGTATGGAATTAAACAACCACAAGCTTTATTGAACGCATAGTATCGTGACTCATGATGGTCTATCCAACAGGAAGAACAACAAGCAGATGTTCCTTAATATGGTATATGCCCTCCCCTCACTGCAATGGTTGCTTCGCACCGTCTCCGCATACTCAGAACCAGCTGGTGCAACATTTCTTGCGGTAGGAGTACCCTTTCTTCAATCAGCATCTGTTTGAGTTGTTGCGTGTTCTGCGGATGATGTAAGCGTGCTGCAATACGTCTCCCCAAAGCATCCCACACATGTTCGATGGGATTTAAATCTGAGGAGTATGCTGGCCAATCCATTCGAGTGATATCTTCACTTTCCAGCAGCTCCTCAACAGCAAGAGTCCGATGTGGCCGTGCATTGTCATCCATAAAAATGAAGTCTGGGCCAATGGCACCTCGGAACAGATGCACATGTCAAAGAAGTACCTCCTCACATAGCGATCCCCAGTTACAGACCCTCTATCGAAAATGTGGAGCTCAGTTCACCCGTTCAGCATAATGCCTCCCCAGACAAGAACTCCAGCACCATCGTAATGGTATCTTTCCTTGATGTTACTGGTATAAAACCGTGTCCCGATCTCTCTCCAAATCAAAACGCGTTGAGAATCGCTTCTGGTACTGAACTGACTCTCATCCGTAAAGAGGACACGACTCCATTGATCAGTTGTCCAGTTTTTGTGCTCTCTACACCATTGTAAACGGTGGCGTCGGTGATCAACTTTCAGCTGGAGGCAGCGTTCAGGACGGCGGGCGAATAGGCCCCCTTTGTGAAGGCGTCTGACCACAGTAAACCGCGACACTTGTCGCCCCGTTGCTGTAGAGAGTTGCTGAGCAATGACGCTTGCTGACTGCCGTCGGCCTCTTTTCGCCTGCAGGATGATATATCGGTCATCCCCTGCAGTTGTTGTCCTCGGGCGGCCACCACCAACTTTTCTAACAGCTGTACCTGTGGTTTGGAACGCTTTCCAAGCGCGCGAAACGACATTTTTGTTGATTCCGAACTCTGCAGCTACGACGGTACGCCCTTCCTCCAGCTTTCCGATCATTTTTCCACGTGTGAAGTCGTCCAGGTGATTTCTTCTAGCCATATTTCACGAACTGACTCACTGGCACTTGCAACGAATATGTTGAATTGCGTCTCCGTTCTTCATTTTATTCTACTGTTGAGCAGCGCGCGCCGAAAACACGCGTTTTTCGTACGCTCACGTCGCTTCTGACGTTTGGTTCCTGATATTTGCATGCGCATGACGTTTCTACTGACTTACTTGTTCACTGTACTGATCTCCAGACCTCCTTTTCTGCAATTTCATGGCTATCTTCTAAATGTTTACATTGTTGCTTAAGTTTTGCACACCTTTGTATTATTTCATTACGAAATGAATTCTTTGTTAACTATAAAGTACATTATCTATTATTTTGGATCAAAATACATTTTAGAGGCATTTTTAAGCTAACTACATGTAATGATTGATTGATTCATGAAAATCTGAAATCTGTTTTATTATTTTAGATTCTTAGAAACTAACTATTATTAAAAAATGATGAACGGTTTTTGTTTTACTCTCAGCATCAGAATCGTTTTCTTTTTATTGCTTCACATTAATAATTTTTTAATTCCAACGCAATTATTTTTTTTATAAATCATACATCGAAATTTAAAGCTATATCTTATATGTGAGAAGGATGGGAAGATAGAAGAATAATTTTACACTAAAATAAATGTGTTCGGGCTATAGAGAGGGGAAAGAAACCTGTCTTAAATCAAAAATAAGTGGAAGGGAACAAATTTTAAAAAAGGGAAATTTTTGGACGTAATTTTAGTAATCACTCACATTGTGCGCGTACAAACACACACACAGATATGCTGGTGTCATGAGGAAAAGAGAAAGCGCCCGAGCAACGCTGGGCTAAGTGGTGGAGAGGGGTGAGGTGGAAGCCATTTTGAAAAAGATTATTAGTTCTGATTTTGTGAAAGAAAGGGAAAATTTACAAAAGTAGAGATAGCCCGTGCAACGCCGGGCTATGCAGCTAGTATATATATATATAGCTCGAGTTTTATCTTTTTTATCATTTGATTGAAACAAGTTTATGCTTCTATTCAGAGTAGCTTCTACTATATTCAACTTAGTTCATAGTATACACTTACTCACACGAAATCGATAGGCCGAATTGTGGTAACTGTGCATATGATGACGTCAGGTATTGTAATAACTATTTTATAAAAATTTTCATCAAAACGGTATCAAGTATATCAATTTTCATCAACTTATTCAAAACTGTTTGAAATTTTCGGATTTAAGACGTGTGTACAGGACGGGATGCTAGTATTTTATGATTTTTTTGTTTACACATGTTGGGGCCCAGTATCAATGATACGGCTGATATGGTGGTTGCTGCGCTCCTGCCCTGGGCGAGTGAGTGAGTGAATATTAACGTCGCACTATTCAGCTACTCGAGGGCTTTTTCCCCTGCCCTGGACCCCTGCGCAAATTTGGGGTCCGCATATGACACTTAAATATCAGTGCATAGCACACGTTGTCAAATAATCGTACGAACAACAACTCGAAACAAATGAATGTACATGATTTACTATCTCACAAACCAGCTCGACAGAGGACCACCTTTTGACTGAAGGAGTAATGGCAGTGTATGATAGTAAGTCTAAACCCCTATACATGGACCACGGTCCTCACATGTAGCCAGTTGTCATATCGTCCGAAATTCCCAATGTTTCGGAGAATACAACCGGAAAAAACATTTGACCGTTGCAATTATTCGAATCATTATCTTATTGCGGGTTAGTCGAGAACGAGATAAGGTCCCATTGTGGTCGAGGCCCGGGCCCAGGTCCAGTTGTTCCATGCCTTAAGACGTCCCTGTGGTCAATCTATTCGACGAATCTCCGCACTTTCTAGAAATTTGTCGACCAAATGAGCTCTATGTGCCTATCGATGCCATCCATTAAAATAAAAACTGGTCAACTGTACCTGTGAAAAGGCAAACGTAGGGGTCCAAGACCTCATCCTTATACCTCACAACAGCCACAGGGCACATTCAAAGACATAGATGTGTGCAATTATCTAACGTGATGCCTGCCCAAACACCAAGCCTCCGCTATCCTAATTGTTGATTTCTCGGACATTGGAGGGCAGGTAGTGTTTCTCTGGCTCTCTCCATATATTCTCGTTGTACTTTCATATGGAGAGAACCAGCACCCCTTACCTTTCGAGGTCCTGGGTTAGGGCCCATTTAGCTCATGGCTTGAAAAGTCCTGATCAACAGAGCTTTTAGCGGGCTATAAAACCCATATTAAAGCTCAAACGCGGAAAATACTCGTACAAGGTAAAAATCGCAATACAAATTTATGTGAATCACGTATTTTCGTATTATAGTGTGGTTTTATGACCAAAAAAATTGTAGTTCAAAACTGATCACATTTCTAACAGAAAATTTCCCATGTTTCCTGCTTTTTTTTAAAAAAATTAGCCCAATAATTCATGTTAGGTAATAAAAAGGCTACATAGATATTATACTATTATTATTATTATACACTGAATTAGGGATACCTACCTAGTAACGAGTTGGGCCTCGTAGTTCGATGGCTTCCGAAACCCATACGGTGGAGCGAGCGTTGCACAGTCCTTTTACTGACTGTACGACTGGCACCGTGATTCAACTGGGGGTAGTTTGAGCTAATGTTTGGCTTCGCTGGCTAGGTACAATACTCCTGAGACGTCTCTCACCGTCTCTCTCTGATCGCATTATCAAGGCTAATTGTCCTTTGCAGTTTACCCGATCGCTAGTTTTTTGCCCTTCTTTCATGTATTCTTGGTATTCTCTTGACACTGTCGACCTTGAAAAACCTAGCTGTCTGGCGATTTCGGAAATTGAATTGTCCATGTGTCGCGCCCCTACGATTTGTCTGCGATCGAATGAGTCTAAATCAGGCAGTTTACCCATACTGGCAATTCCAACAGCTAATATAGAACTAACACAGTACGCGCTAGATATGCAGTTACCACAGTGCTCTCACTTGCAGATAAATGATACACAATTTGCATAACTCTTGCTACCCCTAATTCAGTGGCACTTCAGTGTATATATTTATGCAGTGGTATAGCGTGGGCTTTCGGCGCCTGGGGCCAACCGGAAATTTGCCGCCCCTCTATTTTAGTTATTAGTCAAGAAAATTAGTAAAAGTAAATTAAAAAAAGTAAAAAAACTAAAGCAGTTTGCAAATTTTTTTTATTGATTAAAAATGCACTTTTCATGTTTTTTTAGCTAATTTTTTTATACAATTGTCAATATCAATATTTATGTCATGTTCAATTGCCAGAATAGCTAAATTTGTCAGCCGTAACGTGGACATAGTCGATCTGAGATAGTTTGTGATTAATTTTGTGGCTTAGAGAAGCTTCTCTCGCAACTGGCATTACTGATGGCAAATGTTAAAAAAATTCTCACCATTATGACAATATTTGGTAAGCCATCTTCAAGTTTGGACTCAATATTATATTTTAATAAACCCAGAGAGCCGGACCTAATGAGTCTTTTTTATAGCCTGGGTCTATTGCAGCTATGAAAGCTTGTAGATGTACGCGCTCAAGTTGGAATTCTTTATTAATGTCTTGAGGAGCTTGATCTAAGCTAATTTCGTCCATTCTCAGTATATCACTTCAATCCTTAAAAAAGCATATTTTTGCGCTAGATTCTGCAACTGTTGGAATCTTTCTCTAATTTTAGTAGTTACTCTGTCTATTGAAGTAAACATTGTTCGTCTCAAGCCATCTTCGTACGATAACTGAACATCTTTACTTTCGTCGCCAAATATATGCTTCCTCCTGATTCGTCTTGAGGGTTCAAAAGAAATTTCAAGCTCTTCACATAAACCTTTAGCATATATTAAAGAATCATCCACGAATTTCTCTTGTTTTGCTTCTAATACGACCTGTAAAGTACGTATTTTTGAGTACATTGATGGATATTTAGTCCCTTTGTTTGCAAATAATTTTGTGTGAGCATCATGGACTTCACACAGTACCGGTTGCCAGAAGTGTAAGAATGTGATTGCATAGCGACTAACAAACTTCCTGCATCTCTGTGTGTATTAAAACTGTCACTCGTTTCCGTCAGTTTCGCCGGGCGGGGTGATTTGGAGTTATATTTTTTGAATTTAAATATCGCGGTGCTTGCTGCCACCCCTTTTCGTATGCCGCCCGGGGCCAATGCCTCCTCGGCACCCCTCACGCTACGCCACTGTACTTATACTATTATTAGGCTATATAGATATCATAGCTATAACACATAGATACACTATTTAATTTAAAAGAGAAGTTTAAGTATTGTGTTACATAAAAAAGAAAAATAAGTAATCAAGCTATAAAAATATTATTTCACAGTATTTATTTATTGAAAAATTCTGACTTTACACTGTCAACACGATTTCAAGTGCAAGTTATCTGCATTTAAACAAACTGAAACCAAATCCGCAAAAAGGGGGGGAGTAACTTTTTTTTCTTATCTAGCTGTCACCAACAGTAAGAGGATTTCTCGTGCCGATAGACAGCAAATAAACTAAATGCGCAATTTCAAGATGTTTCCAAGCGCAATCGCAAACGAAATGGACAGAACATCGTCTAATATTGGGGGTGGTCAACGAATTTTTTGGCTGACCTTCAGACGATATTGAGAATCATTCGTCCACCCCTCTGTCAACGGTGAGTAAACGAGTGTCTTTTAACAAGTGACTAGGAATTCAATAAACAAATCAATGATTATCGCAATGGCGATGACTGATTTCGTAATGTAAGAGAAGAAACGCCGACAGAAACATACATTCGGTGCGTTTATTTTTATTTCGAGATTTTTATCAAGAACGATTCTTAATTTGGAAATTCCAAAAGGTGTTAATGCGAACTTCATAAGGAAACTTTACTAACTTAATATTTGTTAGTTTATTAGAAATCAAATTAAAACAACTGGTAATTTAAATTACAACGATTAGAGTGTTTTAATAGAGTAGAGCACCGAAGACTCAGCCTAGGATGGGCCGAAGGATGGCTGAGTTCGTGAAAATGCCGGGTTATTAAGAATGGGGATATAAAAGAATAAGTATAAGCGTTGCTTCAGAAAATAGTGTACAGCACTTGTATGTATTGTTTGCTTGAGAATACTACAGAAAATAAACTGCCCAAGTATCCAAAGGAAAAGTACGTACTTTATGAAGGCATAGGGCATTTAATACAGGAAAAGAAAAATTGATGAATTATACTACACCAAGAGCGTAGGTACACCCGTATTAGCCGTATCTATGATACGGGGTAGCCAATCTACAGATGCCTCCATATGTGCAAAAATTTTTGGTACTTTCAATTAAGTTTTATTTTAATTCGATCGCGTATATATTAATTTTCCAAAAAATGCCCTCTCTCCCCAAAGAAAAATTTTGATACAGAACCCAATCAGGACTAGCTACGCCAGCGTTGTATACAGTAGTTTACCTCATCAGACACTCTCAGAAATTTTTTTATGAAAGCATAAAGCTGTCTATAATGGAAATTAAGTAGCCCACTTTACAAAAACGGGCTACTTCTTAAAGAAAAGCGTAAATCAGTCTTCCGTATTGCACTTTGCGTTTTACTGCTTCATCGCGAAGACGACGAAGGAACTGAAAGGGTATTATCAACGAACCCTGTTGTTCGAAATAATGAAGGGCGGTTTGGACAACCTTTAGTCCCTCATTATGCGATATTTTAGGATTTTGTACGATGTCCTCAACATTAACGTCTTCAGCACCGGTTTCTCCATTGGGCGCTTGAGGCGGGTACCCGGGACCCAGAAGGGGCTAAATGGACCTGGATAAGTTGGACTTAACCAGAATTTCAGACAATAAATTTCGATTCTTCATTGCCAAGGGGGCCTGTAGATCTGCGCACAGGGCCAGAAATGAGCTTAAATCGGCAGTGAACGTCTTTATCATTTTCCTGCATTTTTTCATATGTGACAGCAGCAATAATTTCTGTATCGGGTCTGCACGTAGGGTTTCTTCAACTTGCAAAGATGTGATTGAGTTATTCGGACTGTCGGGTTATTGAGCACTGACATAGCTAGCTCTGAGTGGGCCCCGTATCAACATTTCTTTCACACCCTCTTTGGGGGCCCCTTAATATATTAACAAATTTTCCTCTCATATGTTGGGGCCACTGTAACTTGAGGGACCCGTATCATTGATACGGCGGTAGCTACGTACCTGGAGCAGACAACATGTAGCGAAATGGTGTAGCTCTTTTCAATCGGGCAGACAGGGTATCGAAAATCACAATATGGTGGAGAGTGGCCAGCTGAGCTCTTCAACGGCAGAAATCAATACCTCACGAGTTGAAAAAATGATTCAAAATGATCGACGAGTAACTCTGCGTGAAATTTCGTCGGAGCTGGGACTGAGCTATTGTAGTGTGCAACGTATCGTCTCTGATGTGCTGCCATATTCCAAGGTGAGTGCCGGCTGGGTTCTACGTGCGTTATCCGATGAGCCCAAAGTCACACGAATGATGTGGAGTCTCACATTTCTTCATTGTTACCATTCTGACGGTCAGCCCTTCATTGATCAAACCGTTACAGGGGACGAAATTTGGCTTAACTTTTTTATCCCCACAAGCAAAAAAGCAACCATGGAGTGGAAACACTCTGGATCACCAACGAAAAAGAAATTGAAGGCTACACCCTCTGCCGGGGTAAAGTTATGGCAACCATATTCTGGGTTTCATACGGTGTTATCATGATCGATTACATGAAGCGTGGACAGACCATCAATAAAGATCGTTATTGTGCCACTTTGACAAGGTTACGCGAAGCCATCCGACGCAAAT
Source organism: Trichonephila clavipes (assembly GCA_019973935.1). Classification (NCBI taxonomy): domain Eukaryota; kingdom Metazoa; phylum Arthropoda; class Arachnida; order Araneae; family Nephilidae; genus Trichonephila; species Trichonephila clavipes. The sequence continues at coordinate 192,296 of BMAU01004739.1, read as the reverse complement.
GGCCGGGCATGTTGAGTGAAGGTGTTATCCTCCTGCATGACTATGTCAGGCTCCATATTGCTCAAATAACGCAGGAATTGTTGCGACGGTTCAGGTGGGAAATCTGGAGTCACCCCATACAGCCCAGATTTGGCACCTAGTGATTGTTTCCTGTTTCCGAGGATGAAGGAGCACTTATCTGGCAGACGGTTCTCTTCAGACAGTGCTGTAAAAACATCCGCCGAGACCTGGTTCAATGGACGGGGACCTGATTTCTACCAAGATGGCTTAAGGTATCCACACTACGATCGGTACCTTGATTTTTCAAAAGCGCATCAATGGAAACTTTTCATGATATTTAGTGTCACTCAGATAAGAATATATGCATAAAATTGTTTTAAGGACATTTTGACAAAAAAAATTATTTAAATACAATATTTTGGCAAAAAATTAACTTAGAATAATCTTTTTTCCAAATGTTCTCCTTTAGTGAAAAATGGTTCTATTATAATAATATTTTGCCTGTATATGGCTCAGACCTCTCTACAAAGGCTCAATCAGAATGTTTGAAATATATAACTTAGAAGTGGGTTTATTCATATTTTACGACAACAGAGGGGAGCAATTTTAAGAAAAAAACGCCAATAATTATTTCAATGGGTGGTAACTCTGAAAATAATGTGAATTTTCAAAAATTCTAGTTGAGCCTCTGTAGAGAGGTCTGAACTATATACTGGCAAAATATTATTATAATAGAGCTATTTTTCACAAAAGGAGAACATTTGGAAAAAAGATTATTCTAAGTTAACTTTTTGCCAAAATATTATATTGAAATAAATTGTTTTTGTCAAAATGTCCTTGAAACAATTGTATGCATGTATTCCAATCTGAGGGACACTAAATATCATGAAAATTATCCATTTATGCCTCTTTTTAAAATCACGGTTCCGAACGTAGTTGGATACCTTAAGCAAGTTGGTTCTGCGTTCTAATAATTGCCTAAATAGACTGTGAATTCGTCGAAATGTGACAGACACATTTGCCTCTTAATTCCCTTTTGTATCTTTTGTCTATTGTTAAGACATATTTTTTTATTCGACTTACGACCTTTTTTTTGGATTCACCCTCGTAAGTTCAAACGAACTTAGGAATATTTTTCAAAATTCTCGCTACTTATTGAAATTTATAAAAATTCCTCACAATTTTAAAGGTATTGAAAAGAAAGTAGCTCTGATTTTTTCCCCAGTCGAATGGGGAAAGTGATATTTATTCAAATCACATTCCAATTACATAATGAAGGTCATTATAAATATGTAAATAGTCCTTAAAGGAAGATACGGTCGTCAAAACAGGACATCTTAGATGACTTTTAGGATTATTATTTCAGCCAGACAGTAATGTTGTCCTTGTTAATGGTTAACAGGGAATTAAACTAATATATTATTGGGAAAAATTATTTTTATTAGTATGTTAACTAACCTTTTAAAATGTATTTTACTATTACAAATGGTTTTTTTTCTAGCAAATAATTTTTTATTAAAAAAATTAAATTATATTTTTAAAAAAAATTGACTCAATTTTTCAAAAATTCAAGACTTTAAAATTTTATTTGAAAAAATTGGGTCGCTTATTGTTAAATGAGTATTTGAAAATTGGATTGTTATAAAATTTTCTTTTCTTCTTTTTTTTTAAAAAATCGCTATTCTAATTAGTTTTCCAATCATAAAATATGTATAAAAATTAAAAACTGATATTATATAAACCTAATGAACGATTAAATACGCTTTAAAGAAATAATGAATTTAATATCCAACTATCTTTAACTGCCAAATATTTATAGACAGTCAAATTTTTTATATTTTGAAATATTTAAATTCGAAATCTCATTCCTTTTTCCATAATAGAAAGAAAAAATTCAACTAAATTGCTACGACATAGCTTTAAGGGAGTCATCTACAAGTTATTATCTTTAAATATATATTTACTTTATCCGCAATGTCCGAAAGCGGAAATGCCATGATTAATTTGTTTCATCTTGGCAAGTTGATTTAAGAATGGATTTCTTTTGTAAAAAGTAAAGTAAATGTAACAAGTAAACTTAAACATTAGTTTAAAAAAGCATTTATGAAAGAATGTAAACATTAAAAGAAAATTCTTACTGTAAGAAAAGCAGAATATCAAAGTATAAGGAAATATTGTTTGAATCTAATAAACTATATTTTAACACCCTTTTATAAGCTTCACTTGTATGTAAGGAATCTTTGTACACGATTTTACCTACCATATTAATTCGAAATTTTGCACACTTGTCAAGAACCAATGATTATACAATAATTTTATAATTTTGATCCATTGTTCTGATCAGGATAATCAGGATTAATGATTTCCAGATTTGGCGACTAATTCCACATACCATTTCCAGATTTGGCGACTGGAAATTACAACACTAAAGCGAAAACGTTCATGGATTATACAAACACAACAAACAAACAAAAAGTGTTATTTATGTGAAAAAGGGGTGGGTGCTTCAGCAATTTCTTACCATACTATAATCGATTGCCCAGTTTTTCTGAAAATAGAAACAAAAAGAAGACTCGAGCATGTGAAAAAAAATTATGTTTTATTGCTTAACTCAGACATAAAAAGTCTGTTTTTTCTAAATTCTCTTGTTGGATCTGTGGAATGAAACATCATTCATTGCTTCATTTTTCAAAAAAAGATGAGAATGATTCAGAGGTAACCGGATTAAAAATAATTTCTCACAAACTCTTCCATCAAAAACGTATACATTTATGTCTAATGCTGATGCAAGTTTCAGAGAGAGTATTGAACTCTTTTTGGTAAAAAATATCATTGACTTTACACCTTCTTCCACATGAAATATTTCAAACTTAGCTCATCCAGATTTCCTTCAGTTGGCTGAGCCTACATTTTGCAAACCAGGCCATATCGACGCACTGATGGGATGCCAATGGGTGTTCCAGATTCTAAAATATGACACATTTAAAATTAATTCATCAATGAATGAATGATAGTTTAAAAACTACAAAAAAAAAACACATACACACTTTAATTGTAGATCGGACTAAGAAATGAAAAAATAAATTATAGTTTAAAAAAACAATTTTTTAAAAATCTTTTATAGTGTGAATCGAACTAGAAAGTAAAAAATAATTCCTAATATAAGAATAAAACGACTAAGGAGAAAATTAATTGTGGTAAAAGCGTGGGGGGCTTCATACTATATTATTACCCTAACATAGCATTTCGGAATAGAACTCGTAAGAAATTATAGCAATTGATACAGAGCACCCCACGCTTTTACCCTAATGTCATGACTTTTCTCGTTAATCATTTTATTCTTATATTAATAATTCATTTTTTAATTTTAAGTTCGATTAACCATAAAAACGTGTTTTTTAATTTTTTAAAAATTATAATTTGCTTCCTTCCAATTTTTTATTCACATTCTTAGTTAAATTCCCTTATCTTAGTATTATGACTATATTATATGCTTGTACACTGCTGGCCACCGTAAATGCAACACCAAGAAAGACAAGATATAGCACAACAAAATTTATTTTGTGGATAACATGTCGACCAAGTATCAAATGATTAAATTTATAGACTTCTGGGAAGTGTGTTTCTTGCCAGAATCAGTAGCCAGAGTTACCGCCATTGTTGGAGATCACTGCTGCCACACGCCTCGGCATTGATTTAATTAGACTTTGAATGTGTTCTTGGGGTATAGCAGACCTAGCAGCTTCCACACGTTGCCAAAGTTGATCTGGTGTGGAAGCTGGGGGTGTAATCTGGGTAAATCGTTGAGCAACCATGAACCACAATGTTTTCTATCTGCGAAAGATCCGGACAGCGAGCCTGTCAGGGAAGCAATTCAATCTGGTGATTGACGAAGAACCTTTGGACAATGCATGCAATGTGTGGTCGCGCATTATCCTGTTGAAATATGGCTGTGGCCAAGGCCTGAAGGTAAGGAAGGACAACTGGCTCCAACACCTCGGAGATGTAGCGTTGGCTGTTTAAAGTACATGCAATGCGTACTAGAGGAGTGCGAGAGTGATATACAATACCGCCCCATACCATAATACTTGGTGCAGGACCAGTGGTGCATAACGCAGCTTTTCAGCATCCTCTCTCCACGGTGTCTCCAGACTTGAATCCGACCATCATGGTGTTGCAGACGGATGCGTGACTCGTCAGTAAAGACATCTTCATTCCATTCTGCCGCCCACATCCTTCTTTCATCGCACCATTGGCGGCGGAGACGTCTGTGGTTCTGCGTCAAGGGTAGATAGACCAAGCAATGGACGTCTTGCGGACAGACCACTCTGCTGTAAACGGCGTCGAATGGTAAGCGCAGACACTGAATGATGCGTTACTGACATAATGTGCTGTGCTACGGTTCGTGATGTGACTGAGCGATCCATCACTGCCTGTCCTAACGTGAAGTGGTGCACTGAGGTGGATGCGATCGACCACATCGGTCCGTCGTACCTCCTGCATGCAAAGGTCACATATCCGCATTACAGTTGTTTGGTTTCGTCCAACACGATTACCGATTTACCTGAAAGATAATCCACAATCTCGGTAGGCCACTATCCTTTCTCTGTCGAACTCGGATATTTGATCAAAAGCTGATTGCTGTTTTCTACGAGACATAGCTGATCGGTTTTTTTTTGAAAAAACCACAAGAAAACACAATTAATTGCCGAACGTGAAATCGTTGAAATTTCCAAGCCTTAAATCGCGCTTTGAGGTGGCGCCACAGGCGCGCGTGATGTATGTCTGCGCTGAGATTCTAATCATTTGCATATCTCACCTCCGCTAATGCATGTTGTAAATTTCATGTTATTTGCATGCTTCCTTCAGGGTGTTGCATTTACGGTGGCCAGCAGTGTATATTATAAAGTAAGGAGTCTATGAAGATAAGTATCCTGTAGGGGGTGGAGTGGATGTTAGAAAAAAAGTCGGGATTCCTGCTCTATTGCGACAGTATCCGTAGAAAGGGCAAGCTTTTGCAGCATTTGCACAATACAAACATAAAAGTTACTTTACCTGTCTTGAATTCTTTGGGTAGAAATTTAGCAATAAACTAACAGAAATTACAGCTAATTTAATGTAATTTATTTATACAGTCGAAGCTCTATATTCCGAATTTTTCTATACAGAGAACTTTTTCCTGGAACCTTGAACATTTCACGATTTTCTTTATAAAATAACCTGTCTATAGCGAAGTGCATTTTCTATGTAACCAACTTTTTCTTTCTTGATTCAATTTTTGTTCTCCCTTTTTTTAAAGTATTTCTGAAAAAATTTCATTTTATAGTGGTCATAAACCTTGAACTGGTTTTATTACATCCTAACTCGCCGAGAGCAATAGAGTTCTGGACGTTTCATCCAAAAAGTGCAACCTTCAACCCCCTTCATTGCCCAGTTCACTAGAAACATCTTAGATATCCTCTTTCACCCTCAATGGAGTCGTCCCGTGTCCCCGTGTTCTAATTATAAAATAATGTATGTTTAATATTACTTGTATGCTTTAAATTATAAAATGTCTTAAAAAATGAATTGATTTTAGTATAAAATTATTTTCTTAATATATATTGAAAATACAGTGAATTGTTCGACATTCTTTTTTTCTTGTTTTTCTTTCTTTCTTTTATGATGGGCAAGATATATGAAATAAACATATATTAATTTTAAAAAAGGTGTGGATAACTACTTTTTTTAATATATAGGGTTTATGAATTTGAAATTTGTTTTATGTGGTTTATAAAGAATATTAAAAGATGAACCTCTGTATAACGAATTTTCCATATAACGAACTTTTTTCCATGATTCAGTGACTTCTTTATATAGAGGTCCGACCGTATTTTCAATTATGTTTTCCAAGAAAATATACAACTACATTTTTTGTTGTCAATATATTGTCATGGATTCTTTTGATAGAGATTTAGCAACAAAATAATATAAATAAATCTTGTAAGCAAATCTGCAACCATATTTCTTGTTGTTGACGTATTTAAAGTTCTTTAGTAAATTAGAAACATTTTAAGTTACATTTCGTAGCTGTGATCTTGATTGAATTTCACTGAATGAATTTCATTTTTGGTGATGAATTCTTTAAATAATGTATTTTGCAAATTCTGATTGAAAAACTTAAGATCTTACGATTTTTTCTTTTGAGGACTAGATGGGGATACTGAATTCTATGGTTGTATCTGAAGACATTTTTCAAGTCATTTATCAACGTCCAGAATTTCCCTCATCATTTCCAATTGACACGCGCCAGTAGCTCTGTCATGAAACGGCAACATGAAATTGTCACGGCATCATTAGTGACAGATCAGTAAATTAGATATTTGATCCTATCTTATCCATTGTATGATTTTTTAAACGGAAAACAACCAGAAATGGAACATAGGATTTCGCATGGTGTTTTTATCATTGTAAATGGAAAAATCTAGGGAAAAAAGTACTAAAAAATAAAATAAAATAAAATAAAAAATAAAGTGAAGAAAAAAACAGATTTTTAAAATATTTTTCTTATTTTTTTGTGTCTATTAAGATTGTTTGTAGAAATAAAACCAATAAAGCTGTCTCTTAAAGTAGAAGTGTTAAAATTGCTGAGATACATCAAAATTTCTATTTGCTTTATTTCTTTGAAATTAAATAATATACGAGGGAATATATTTTAATGTGTAGGATGAATAATTATGCATATATATATATATATATATACACACACACACATATATATATATATATATATATACACACACACATATATATATATATATACTAAGTTTTAATGAATAATATCGACAAACCAAGTTAGTTATCAATTCTAATATGTTTCTTTAAGAAAAGGTAAAACTGTTGTTTAAGTTAAGAATTTGATTTTTTCTGTAATGTGTAATATTTTAGCTATGTTAGAGAGATAAATTTTATGAAGTTCAATGTCATCTCAGTCAGGGGAGGGGGAGAGGAATTAAAAATCTGTTGATATATGGGAGGAGTTTAAACCCCATCCTTGTGTACTCCAATGATTTCAGTGTGTATTTACATCTAAAATGGCGAGAAGCAATATAAAGGAGGACTTCTACCTCAATGAATTCTACCTTTGGTTTTTAATTTCCACGTTAAGTTTTGAAACTTTCCATCTCATGGGCAGCAAGCATGATTGTGTTGGTTGAACAATCAGGACTCGAACTCGCGACTTGATTTGAACATCGCCAGTCACAAAGCCAGACTTTTAAAAACCAAAGTCTAGAGAAACGTGCATTCGCGAAAATTTTTACCTAAAGTCATGCAATTCTTTTTTCTTAAGCAAAATAAATAAAATACCAAAAATCTATAGTTGATCGATAATCGGCTGTAGGTATAATCGATTATTTCACATATTAACAATAAAGACATATTTTGTGACCTCAAAGGAGAAATGTCGCCTTATCAATTTTAACTCTATTTTGCGAATTGTTTCCTGAAACAAAGGACATTTTACTATTTTCTTCATAAAACAATCTTCAAACAGCGAATTAATTATTTTTATTTAACCAACTTTTTCTCTTGTGATTCAATTTTTTTATCCCAATTTTTAAAATCTTTTTGGAAATTTCAAATTATTTTCTGTTTCAACACATTTTATGGTGATCAATAAGGTACCTAACCAGTGGCGTAAAGGGGAACATTTGGGCCCTTCTGCAAAGTCAGCTTTAGGGCCCCCAAATTGGGTTTTACAAAGGGCTTTGCGGCAGTCAGGCTTTGGGCCACCTAGAACCTTGCCCCCCCCCCTCCATGATGCGGAGGTGTACGTTGCGCCACTGTGTCTAATTGACCGAGAGCAGTAAAACTGCCGTATTTTTTCAAACAAAAAACCCAAACAGATTTTATCAATAATTAAATTTAAAGAAGCCTGTGGAAATGTATCCTTAAAATTACTGGTTATAAGAAAATGTATAATTAAAATTGTAAGCTTAAAATTACAATTCATTAATTTTAATATAAAATTATTTTTTAGAGTTGAAAAACTATGTACTTCTAGGTCAGGGATGGCGAGTCAATGGCATGCCACACAATATTTTGGGCATGCCACCGATCAAAGTGGTTTGCATTTTAGTTCATAATAACAAAATTCACTGTGAAGTATTGCAAACAAACGCGAGGGTTCTGTCGTAGTGCGCGAGGCGGCTAGAAGCACACTCGTTTGTTATTGTTTTATAATTTTAACATAAATTATTTGTCACCTAATCGGCAACAACAGAAGCCACACTAATGTTACTTCAGTTTGAATTACACGTATAACTAAAACATTCGCAACAATGCAGAGCAATATTTATTTTTTTTTTAAGTAAATAAAGAGTTTTGAGTTGTTAGTATTTAATTATATATATATATAATTTTCTCAATGATCACAAGTCAAATTTATTTGACGGCACGCCTATACTTCATTAAACATTTCTTAGGAAAAGAATGGCATGTCGATCCAAAAAGGTTCGCTCTACCCCTGTTCTAGATAATGTTTTTTCTTCTTGTTTTCCTTGAAGATTTCTTTTTCATGGGTAAGATATATGAAATAAATAGATATTAATTTACGAAAACAAACCTTTTATCTTTAAAAAATAAATAAATAAAGTATAGTGCTTATATATTTAAAATTTGTTTTATGTGGTTTCTAAAGCATATTTTTAGACGATTCTCAATTTAGCAAATTCTCTCCATAACGAACGCTTTTTCGGAATTTAGTGACTTCTTTAAATAGTTCGTATTTCACTCTTTAAAAAATCTAATGCAACCATCTCTCGAAATTAAGTAATAAGAAAGGAGAGAAAACGAGCTTCGTAAATAATTTTATGGAATCGGAATCAAAGTTAGAACTAAATCATAATGCATTACATATATATTTAAACAATCTCTGCATAAAAATATCAAAGATATCAATAAATCTACGTAGCGCGCGTTCTTTCATTCTAACCTTTAACGTCTTTCAGGTGGCAAGCGGAGTGAGCGAGCAATGAACGTACGGAGCTGAGAGGAGAGCGTTCTAAAGCGACACAGTTTCTTTTTTTTTTTTTTTTTGTTTAGTCTTTTATTTGATACTCGTCTTTCCGCTTTGCCTTTTCTTCCCTACTTCTGTTCCGGAAACCTCAGCGTAAAATAAAACGGTTTTTTTCTCCCCCTTTTCGACGTAATGTGTCGAAAAGAGGGAGAAAAAGTTGTTCTATTGCGCATGCCCCCGGAACAGGCAAAGATTTATTCGTTTTCCATACTTTTCTGCATCATCGTGTGACTAGTAGGGATAGAGGCATAGGGAAGAGATGAAATTATTTCACAGTATATTAATCATTTACGTTGTTCACAAGAATTGTATTACTGAAATTTTACATATATTAAACCCTTAAAGTAAAACATTTTAAAAACCATTTTCATAAAATCTTAATTTAAATTTCAAAATTTATACAAACATCTTTATCTTTATATTGAGAGGGGAAACATGGAAAATAAAATAAGGAGTGTTTAGAGATAAGAAGAAACGCGGAAGATTTGGTTGGGTTGGGCGAAACGTGAGCGGTCGCTCTTCCAGGTATCTCGCAAACATTAACGGCCAGTTTCAACAGACTGATAGAAAACCAGTTATTATCCTCATCGTATCTGATACGGTACTGAAAGGAAGAAGAAAATATAAGGATTCAATGCTTAATTTCTAGGAAGTGGATTCTAATAACAATATTTCGATTTGCGTTGACCATCTAATAACAACAATCAAGTATTGATTCTCAGCGCTGGTCTCTCTCTCCTTCCAATTCTTTTATATTTATTTCTAAGGGTGAGTTCTAGAAACCAATTCTACTTTACTTATGTTATACAAAAGCGTTTCAAAACATTTTTGATTTGATACTTGAAAATTTTGAAATACAGTTCTTTAATGCTGTAATTCATAAAAATAAATAATTAAAATTTGTGTAAGTTAATAACATTTACTAACCGAGTTCTATAGACTGTGGAAGTCAGTTTTTAAAATCCCTTTAAAATAGAATGTAATTAAAGGTAACTAAAAACGTTCAGTTGTCTTATTTTCTGAAACGCACACACACAATATCTCAATATAGTACTTATTTTATCTCTCCAAATATATCAATGGAATATTATTAAGTATTGGCGTAACGGAGAATATTAGCCCCTCCTGCCAAATCAGGTTTTGGGCCCCAAACCGGATCATACAAAAGGGTAGGCGTCAGTCAGACTATGGGTCCCTTAGAATCATGGGCCACCTCGCGATGCAGGGGTTGTACGCTACGCCATTCTTACGAAATATTAATTTTTCTCTTCAGAAATTGAGAATTATAGTTTCTAACAAATAATATTGTTTGAATAAATATTCAAAAGCAACTTTTTTGAATAAAAACTAAATGCTTGTCTTATATACATATACGCACATGCATACAATTGCTAATAAATCTTGCAACAAACGATATGCTTTCTTCCATACTATGATATATATATGTTAGCAATTATGTTTTAATTTCATAAAAAGGAATTTTTAAACTGATATACAATACTACTGTTTGAATCAAATATAATTAACTAAGAAATACCTTATTTGAAATATTTACATTTTTTTTAAAGTCACATTATGAGATACGAACCACATATTTCTAAATTACAACTAACATACTCTAATTTCGGCATCGTTCCTCATAAACTTTTTAGGGGGAAAAAAATCTAAATCGATATTTTTTGAAATCATGAGGAGAAAAAGCAAAATACAATAACAATTTAAGTTTTCTAAATTGCAAATTAGATTAAGACAATTAAAATTCAGGAAAATTTGACAATAAGTGATTTTAATTTGCAGATTTCATAATTTAAAAGTCAACGGAAACAATTTCCCTCCTCTATAAAAAATAAAAATGACAATTTTGAAATTTTATTTTTTAACGAGTCTTCCTTCCCCATAAAAACATATTCTCCTTCTCGATTCATTTTAGCGTTGCTTAACATAAAATCATTAAAAAAAATTACAATGAAGCTGTGGCGAATGAACAAAGTTTTGTTGTACAAATCCAAGTTTTATTTGTAATAATCAAGATTATTTCCATTCATTTTATACAGACTCAACTTTTGTCATTTTTATATTTCCCTATTAAAGTTGGATTTGCTGTAATTAGGAACTACACATTTTCTGAATTTCATTAAATATATTTAATAGCTTTCCTTTTCAATAATGCCGAACTTATAAAATGTGACATCACGCATGCGCCTTCCCCCAACCTTTACTTTCCGCATCTCGTCCCACACATCTAACTGGCGCATGCGCAGTTACATCTCTCCCACCACGCCGCGGCTCTCGTAGTAAACGTGGTGAAACTACCGGCTTCACTCTGACACGCTCGCTCCTTCGCTACAGTTGTGCACGTGGGAACTGCTCTCTCTCAGTTTATCTCGTAATTCCAACAAGACTTGACCACAAGATGACCAACGACTCTAAAGGGGAATACCGGGGCGTTGAAATGTCGGACAAGGCTGCCCCTAAAGAGGATGGAGATGCCATCTGCTTGAAGCCCAAAATGGGGTTACTGAACGGGGTGACGGTAATTGTGGGCAGTATCATAGGATCGGGGATCTTCGTCAGCCCCAAAGGGGTGTTGTTGGGCACGGGGAGTGTGGGGCTGTCCCTCGTAGTGTGGGTAGCCTCCGGCGTCTTTTCCATGATTGGGGCGTTCTGTTATGCCGAGTTGGGCTGCATGATCACAAAGAGTGGAGCAGACTATGCATACATCATGGAATCTTTTGGCCCTTTCGTTGCCTTTATCCGTCTATGGGTAGAGTGCATGATCGTGCGCCCCTGCTCACAAGCGGTCGTCGCTTTGACTTTTTCTTTCTATGTATTGCGCCCCATGTTTCCAGATTGCGAGCCCCCAGATTCGGCCGTCAGGCTCCTTGCTGTGCTGTGCATCTGTAAGTACCGTTTCTGTCTTCTATATCTTAAATAATAGTAAAAAGCAAAATTTATGCAGTAATGTGTATGTATGCGATGTGTATAAATCACGTGACCCGTATGAAAATTATGCAATGATACAATATGATTAAATCATGTGACCTTTATAAAATAATGAAATATGATTAATTCGCGTGATTTATACGTTTCGCAAGAAAACTAAGGTAATTGTTGCATATGAAGAGGAGATACATATTGTTTCCTATTCCCAAACTTGAGGTTGAAAAATTTCTAATTTAAAAGTATGTAATGTATCCACAATTAGCTTCTTAATTCGTTATGTACATGTACATGAAAAAATTAATCAATTAAATCAGGATGCATACATATATTCAAAAATGCTTAAACAGTTTGAAAAATAATTGAAATAATTTCTCTTTAAAGAAGTGAGCATACTTGTTAATTTTTTGATTTCCTCAATACACTGTTAAATATATTATTGCATTACATCAGATTAACTTATAGTTTTTTTGATACTGATATAATTTCCAGTTGGCTTATTGAATATTTTACTTACATATAAATCAAAATGAAACTTTAGACATGAATTTGTTGAAATATAAAACTTTACTTTCTGAAGCAAATTGCCCTTTATAAGGTTGTGGTGAATATATTTACTACCACTTGATCAAGTTTTAAATGTTCATGGGTAGCTATTTTCACACCTATGATTTGTGCTAGCCTTGACTAGCCCGGCAACTGATATCTGGATTTTGAAGTCGTAAGCATTAAGGACAACCTGTAAATTTATTGAGCAGCAATAGAACAGTTCCAGATGTTATTTTATAAACTTCAGGATTTTCTTTTTACAAATCATTCTAAATTCAAAAAATATTTTACATAACATTACCAGTAAAAAGTAGCTTTATATCGGATTAAATAAAATGCATTGATAAAATATTTTTATTAAACATATTTATGCTTTGTAATCTGAACATATTGTGTGTTCAAATCAAAATTACACGGTAAAGTTTCAGAATATCTTGAAGGTAAGTTACGCTCATGTTATCATCATTGGAATCAAGCATTTTGGAGAACATTTTTAATTATGCAAAATATCAGAACTTATAATTCATTTTCCAAATGCATTTTTGGTAGATTAACCGGGTTGTTTCCTGCCGTTTTCTATTGATGATGCAATATTCATCCTATCAGCATCCTCCTGGCAGTGTGCCAAATGTGTATCGATCTTTGACGAAACGCTCGTACTATTTCTCAGTAGATGCGTGGTGTGTGCCGGAAACCTCACCTTCTATGTAAATGCGTATCACATAAAGCGTAAAAAAGTGATTCAGAAACAATACTAAGAATAATGTTAACCATTTCTTAAAGATGGAAGATCTGGGGATTTTTTTTTACCTTGAAAGATTTTGGAAATATCTGATAGAGGTAAAACACATGTATTTTCCTGTATAAATATGTAAAAACTCGATTGGAAACTTTAAATAACGTTGGTTTTACAGTCGGACATCTGTATAACGAAGTCGCTAAATCCCGAAAAAAGTTCGTTATATGGAAAATTCATTACATAAAGGTTCGTCATTAAAAAAACTTCATAAACCACATAACACACACACACAAATTTTAAATTCACAAACACTATATATTAAAAAAAGAAATTATTCCCACTTTTTTTAAAATTAACATATGTTTATTTTATATATCTTATCCATCAAAAAGAAAGAAAGAAAAACTGCAAGGAAAACAAGAAAAAAGAATGTCCAAGATTTCACTGTATTTTCAATATTAAGAAAATAATTAAATACTACAATTAATGAATTTTAATGACATTTTCTAATTTAAAGTATACAAGTAATATTAAACATACATTATTTTATAATTGGCACACGGGACAACTCCACTGAGGGTGAAAGAGGATATCGAAGATGTTTCTAGTGAACTGTGCAATAGGGGTTAAAGCTTGGTTGGACTTCTTGGATGAAACGTCCAGAACTCTATTGCTCTCGGCGAGTTAGGATCTAATAAAATCAGTTCAAGATTTAAGACCACCATAAAATGTCTTAAAGAGAGAATAACTTGAAATATTTTCAGAAATACTTTAAAAAAAGGGAGAACAAAAACTGAATCACAAAAGAAGTTCGTTGTATAGAAAATGCACTTCGCTATAGAGAGGTTATTATATTACGAAGAAAATCGTGAAATGTTCAAGGTTCCAGGAAAAAGTTTGCTATATAGAAAAAATCGTTATACAGAGGTTCGACTGTAGTTTTAAAATAGAATATTTGTAATGAAATCATAATATATAGTTATTGGTAACAAAATACGATTTATTTTATTGAGTTCTTTGTCCATCTGTAATATGATGTGAATCACTTATTCCTTGCTATTTTTTTATTACATATCTGAATGTTTATATAATTAATAAACCCGGGAGTGTTTATATAATTAATAAACCCGGGAATGTTTATATAATTAATATTATTAATAGTAAATATATTCGGACCTCGATTAAACGACGAAGTTGATAAATCCCGAAAAAAAAGTTCGTTATGTGAAAAATTCGTTAAGTAGAGATTCATCTTTTGATATATTTTGTTCTTGTTTTAAGTAAAAAGTTCGTAAAATATAGAAATTCACAAAATAAAGGTTCGTAGAAAGGGGTCCGATGGAAATGTGCTTCACAAAAAATTTCATATGTAGAAATAGTTTCGAGGGGGGATGTATATGACGCAATGTTGTGTAATTTTTGTCAAGATTGCATGAGAAATATGTAAATTTTTTTATTTAATGGATGCATGGTTGAAAAAATATTTTAACATTTCATTAATATTAATTTTGGTTAGATCTTTATCGAATAAATCCTCTCTTCATGAAGTTTTATTACGCTTATTTATGCATATCATTTCTAAATATTCAGGTCTTCTAAAGCGGATTTAAGTTAAAACAACATATGAATTTAATAAAAATGTGTAATGATATATGTAATCATATGTTTTATAAAAAGTGTCTGAATACATTTTAATTCTATTCTACGCTATGTAACTGTGGGATTATGTAAATATTTTTATGTATTATGCAAAATTTAGCGCTAATTTTTTTAAAATATTCACGTAATAGAAATGTAAGAAATTGAATAAAACGTCATAGCATCAATAAATTATAATTTTTTTCCACACAAAAAATTTATTAATATATTATTATCCTTTCAACAATTTTTTTTCTTTATTATAATTTGCAGTATTTTAAACCATTTTTTCTACCCTTTTTTTCATTTTACACATTCCGCTGTGATTATATTATCTAACAAACATAGTTAGAGATGTTAATTCTTTTTGAAAAAAAAAAACAGACATATTTTTAAAAAAAAAAGATTTAAAAAATTTTTAGAAGGAATCTTGATTATATATATTCCATTATAATTTACTTGGAATGATTTTTTTTTATACGGCAAATTATTATTGTTATTCTACAAATTTTTAAATCTCAATGTGGTTAATGTAGGAATTTCCCTTTCATTATTAAATTTTAAATTTCGATTTTTTTTCTTCCGGTTAGTCTCCGAACTTTAGGATGAATGTCCCCATCTATATTAAAAAGAATTCCGTAAATTTCCACGCTATTCATGCTTGTCAAAAAGTACAATGCATTCATGCATTAATAATACGTACAATTTTTCAGTTGCGACTGCAAGTGGCAGAAATATGTAAAAATAACTGTAGAATAAACATTTCCTAGAAAGTGCTGGCTTGCACCATTATGAAAAATTGATAATACTGTATTGCATATTTAACCTGTATAAGACTTTTTTCATACATAAAAAAAAATTACTTGCGTCATTTTAAAACCTTAAAATTATTGCGTAATTTTAAAGAGACCGACCTAAACATAAAAAATTGGCTTGATGTGGAAGGTTGAAAAGTGGGGTGGAAGCTCAGGTGTCGTCATCACCAATTGACCACGGTCCAGATGAAAGAGGGTCCATTGTCAGCAGACCTCGTG
This sequence comes from Trichonephila clavipes, assembly GCA_019973935.1. Taxonomy (NCBI): domain Eukaryota; kingdom Metazoa; phylum Arthropoda; class Arachnida; order Araneae; family Nephilidae; genus Trichonephila; species Trichonephila clavipes. The sequence continues at coordinate 176,338 of BMAU01004739.1, read as the reverse complement.
TTGCCTCAAAATGAGTCGTTAATATACAGTCTCTCTCAATCGGTTAAACATGGAACACACATTTTCAGAGAGAAACTTTGAGACGTTTTACTACATATACCCGTTTATTATATATATACTAGCATTTTAAATTCTTTTTCCTAAATAATTTTTCCAAAAATACGCAATGTTTCACTTTAACATGTAAAAGGTTTTAAATCCATTTAACAGTGGTGAAACCGAGAATATTAGGGGCCCCCTGCAAAGTCAGGTTTTGGGCCCCAAGCTGGAACTTAAAAGGATTACAAAATCATATCATAACATAGGCTTTGGCCTTCTAGAATTTTGGCCCCCTCTGCAATGAGGGGGGGGGTGCATTGTCATTTAGCATTGCAATGTAGGAGAGGAATTATAGTTGAATGGATTGATTGTGTGTGTTAATAAACGTGTCACCTTTTTGTGAAACCTAAAGTTTATTAGTAACGGACCTCGTAATTCTGTACCACTATCAAGTAGCGAAGATGACAACTGAGCTAGCACCCCACTCTCCAAATTCTTTCATCACGCCAACATGAGGACTTTGAGCCTGAACAGATTTAACATGATCTTCAATGGCACCAGAATTTGAATTCATGACCACGAATTCATGGCAATTGGGCCCTATTATGGCATCAGGACTCGAACCCATGGATTGATCTAGACAACACCGGGATGAATAATGGAACAGATTTTACTCTTGAAAAAAATAGACTGATTTACACGCAACCGAATAGCGTCGTAAAATATACTACACTCTAAAAAGTAGCCAAATTTTTTAGAGTACAATATTAATATTTCAAATAAACTCAGTGACACAACAGCCCATGTGGGCCAAGGCCTTCGGTGCTCATCTCAGTTTTCGTGACCTTGTGCGCTGAGATGCATGAGCAGATGTTCCGGCCAGGTGGTCAGTCTGATACGAAAACCCCTTTTTCGTTTCCAAGCACACAAACTCGGTACTTGTTTTATTGACCCACTGAAAGGATGAAAGACTGAATCGACCTTGCCCATCCCGGGTTTTGAACCCCGGACTTGTGATGTAGAAGCGTGATACACTACCACTCAGCCACTGGGCTTATTAATATCCTAGTGATGAAAAAAGGTTCGAATTAGAAATCCATTTTTTAACATGGCGCAAAGATAGTCTTAAAGCAAACTGACATCCAATATGCACCGGAAAGAGAGAAAATCGGATGAAAGTTTTTATAATTACAATTACTGAGATTTAGATGATGGATTGGCCATTAAATAGGCCAGAAATCTGCATCAAAACTCTGACCGCAAGGAAGACCACATCAAACATCATGCATTTTTTTTACATTCATTTGACTTCAGTACACCAAAGATCAGTTTTTTCTCTTTCCTGTAAATGTAAACGATCCAATCTCCATTTCCTGTAAATGTAAATGATCTAAAAAACAACTCATCTTTCTACCCTTTTTTTCATTTTTACTATACGCTGTGATGTTTTGATATTTGTTGCTCAGCAAAAAAACATCTGTATTTTGCTCAGTGGCATGTTAATTCTTTTGTAAAAAAAAACCTGATTTTAAAAAAAAAAATTCTCCGTTACGCCACTAATTTTGCTCGTAAAAATGTATTGATATAATTATTCCATTATAATTTACTTGGAATGATTGTTATACCTTTTCAAAAACCTTTTTTTTATTCTATTGTGTTTGTGTATTACGTTAAATCTCAACTTTGGCATTTGAAAGGCAATTTATGTTTTGTTACTTTCTGTAGGGTTAACCTATATTTAAATAAATGGAAAAGATAATATTCATTACCGATAAATGGAACATATAAACTATATCAATACAATCATGTTACTCAGACAAAAAAGAATGATTGATATTGCTGAAAGTAAAACAGAACAATCATGCTGAAAATAAAACTGAAATTAATAATTTTAATGAAAAATAAACGCTTTAGAATAATTTCAAATTGTTGCTAAAGCAAAAACAACAACAAACGAACAATCATATTACTGGAAATGAAACATGAAAATTGTAGAATGTAGAATAATTACGTTGTTAAAAGCAAAATGTGTCAGGATAATAAAAAAATGTATACACATGATTCGTATTATTATGAAAAAATAAAACCTGTAAATATCATTGAATAAAGGGATTTAATAATCAGACATTATTGAGCAAAAAATGTCCATATAATTCGCGTATGTAACTTTTCAATCCATCGAATTTAGAATCTTTGTCAGTAATTCCCAACCAGGGTTCATAGTTTCTTAAAAAAAAAAGAAAAAAGAAACGATCGTATTTTGGTGTTTCATATTATGAACTAAGGGATGCGTAATAAAATATTATTAATAAGACAATTAAATAATGGAAAATGTTAATGTACGTTAGAAAAGTCCATAAATTCGTGGTTAGAATATGTGCTCGATTTTCTAGAATCTTCTTTAGTTAAGGGGGACAAAAGTTATTGCCATAAAATCTTATCGAAAAAGAAATCACTCGGTAAGCACCAACCAGTGACACACACACAGGAATTTTTCAAGGGGGAGCGGGTCCAGGATCGGAAGTCCACTATTTTCACTTCGCGCCACCCAACATATTCTTTTGATTTTGTTGATTTTCAGGAACAAAAAACAGTAAAAAATTAGTTATTGACTGAATAATCAGCATTAATTAATAAAATTAATTATTAATAGAAAACTATTAAATTTTGTGTACTATATACATAGGATTATAATCAGTCGGGGAAAAAATCAAGAGTTCTGGGAGGAGGTCCGCCCCCCCATTATGTGTGAGAGTCACTGGCACCAACTATTCCAAAAAAATAATAAATTAGATGTAGTTGTTTAATTCTTTAATGACTTTTATTTTTTGCTATTTTCTTTTCAATATTCTATCTTTGCTGCTTAAAAGTTGAGGATAATTACGAAAGTATTAAGAGGAGAAAGAGCAGGATTCATATATCGTATATTTCTGTGTATAAGTCGAAATTTTTTAAGACTTTCAAAAGTTGAAGGGGGTCGGTTTATATACGAATCCACCAATCTTCGGAAAACATATTTTAGGAAAAACTTTTTTTTATAAGTTAGCCATGGTCAAGCAATTTCATTGTTCAAAATTTTTTGGGTATTTTGATTGGAATTATTATTTGAAAAAGAATAGAAACTCCCATAAATCCTTCTTAGTCAGTGCCAGAAAGTCTATCAAAATTAAGTCGACTATTACGTCCCGTACATAAATTTCTTTTTTCCTGCTCATTTTCATTACAAAAATAAAAAATAAAAAAATGGCGCTGAAGTAGCACCAGGACAGATTGTACTCAGATAACAAATAAATCGAGAAAACAATGTGTTAGTTGCAGATACGATTACTAAAACAAAAGTTATCATTTAACTTGTTAGATTATACCAGTGGTTCCCAAACTATTTTAACCTATGAACCCTTTTTTATAGTCAAAACTTGCCCACGGACCCCTTTTTAAAGTCAGACTTTTCCAAGAACTCCAAGTGTAAAAGCTACATAAATGCATAGTATAAAAATTACAAATAAAAAAAACCATTTTGCTGAAGAATTATTTATTGAATTTATAACTTTTGTTTAAAATAAAATTTAAAAAAAAATTATGACTTGCATGAACTTGATGAGATGTCATGAGTGTATTTATATCCGTTTGTGAGTAGCAACCGTAAATCCCCACAAGCACTAGTTTTTAGTCAGTTTCTTTCTTTCTTTTTTTTGTGATGAGGTTTTTTACGGCAATGAATCCACGTTCCACCAAATTGGAACACGGGAAAGTAGTCAACAACTTCTGTACAATAACCCATAATGCAAGATATAAAATTGGAATCTGTTTTTGTAACCAGAATTTGCGGTGTCTTTGTTCAAACATTGGTTTAAGTCCCTGATTTGGGGATATTTCAACAGATGCTCCTGTATTAGTATAGATTCATCTGTGTTTGGGATCTCAGTTAGTCCACTCTCAAAAAAAAAAAAAGGTTCAACATCCAGTCAGGAATATCCAAGGGAATGATTGTAATTTATTTGAATTTCCATAAAAATAAAAATGGATCAAAATTTTTTTTATTTTATAATTTGTATTAAACCTTCTGCGAACCCCTTGAAGTTATTCAGGGACCCCCAAACCAATTTTAATTTTCCACAGACCCCTGAATAATATCGGGGACCCCTGAGGGGCCACTTCTTAAACCACTGCGTTGCAGCAATTTTATTGAAAAATATCACACCCGTTTTACTCTCTTGGCAACATATTCGAAATTAGAATAATTTTTTTTCCATTTCTGCTAATATACGGGCTTTTATTATTGGGTAAATTTTTGAAGAAAAAACGCACTCTCAGCTTATTCGGTGTTTAAGCAAAGGAGAGGGGGAAAAAAGATGAGTGATACCCTTAATCTTTCTCTCTAAACTGAACAATTGAAGAAGGAACAAAGTAATGTTCTATGGGTGAAGCTCGCCCATGGAAAACGGAATTGTCTCTTCTGACCTTCACTCCAACAGGTGGTCGGAAAGTGGGAGGGAGAAGAAAGAGTACGTTGGAATCGTTGAAGCACATTGCCCGCACCTCTTCTGCTGCAGTTAGCAAACTTTTTCTTCGCGTACCCGTAGTTCGTATTTCCATTCAAAATGTTTGTGTATTCAAATTATTTTCCCACGCTGTATGGCGTTGCGACGCGCAGTTGGCTTGAATCATGTTTACTGTTTTTTAAGATAGAGCGAGTCGTAAATTCAATGTTATGTTGCTTTCGTGATTCTTGTTTAGAAGATACTTTCACCTCTTATTTTGTTTCTTTCTTTTTACGCAAGGTTTGAAACAATAGAAAATAAATGATCCAACAAATATATCCGAAGCAAGGTAATATAATGAGAGTTTTGTTAATAAGAAATAAACCCATTTCTTCACTTTTGAAATCAGATTTTTGAGATTTCTTTATAATTTTGTGTTCATAAGAGAGAGAGCGTAGTGTAAATTTCTTTTGAAAAACTGATAAATTTCAAGTTTTTCTTTATGTAAATACGTAAAACCGATTTCAATTTTTATTGCTACTAATAGGAATTATGTAGGGTTAAGATTAAAGAACCTGAAACGGGGATCTTTGTAAATCAGATGAAGAGATAATCTTTATTTTTCCAACGAGAATTAATTTTTTCCTCATATTTTCATTACTTTCTTAATGCTTATAAAACTTGAAGAACATTAAAATTGGACTCGCCTTATATTTCCGTGTATAGGCCGAGAATTTTTGGATATTTTTTAAAATTTAAAATAAGAGGCTTATATACGGATCTTCTAATCTGGAAAAAAACATAGTTTAGAAAAAATGGTTTTAAAAAAAAACGGTTCATGTGTGCAAAAATTTAGCTTCCCACTCATTTTCGAAATGCACAGATATTATACTAGACATTCCTAGCACAAGACGTCGGCTGGGTGGCGAGGCTGGTTTGTCGCTGGCTTTCTGTACCCAAGGTTGCGGGTTCGACCCCGGCCCAAGTCGATGGATTTTCATGATGCAGAAAATCAACAGCGGCCATGTCGTATGATTGTGCTGCACGTAAAACACTCCTAGAGGGGGATCCTAGGCAAAATTAAATCCTAGTATTAGGTTCGGATCGTCAGAGCTCAGGCGCCTCCTCCCTTTAGGCAGGAAACCGAGCGTCAAAATTACCTGCGGTGATTGGCATCCGTCAATATATCGCTGCACTAAAAAGAGATACCACCTTTCGGTGAATGTAGATGGATGAACTCTGTTCATAACTGTTCATATTCTGCCATTAGAAAAAAAAATTTAGCACAAGACAATAAATGAATGAAAAAAAAGTGTTAGCTACAGGTAGTGTTACCGCAATTAAAATTTGTTGTTGGCATTTTACTTTATAACAAACAGATAGAAAAATTTTTCACTGGTTTTACCCCCCATTTCGAAACATTTTTGACCCCTAAGATGACATGTTTGAATATTTTCGGAACTTTTTTTTTCCAATCCGGCTTACGTGCAAATTTCGTATTCTGGGTAAGTTTCAGAAGAAAAAACGTGGTACTTACGTATTATCGCAACAATATCGCCAATTCTATTAATAACTCGCCAAGTTGGCAACCACGATTTCCCAAATGTCAGGCACGCTGAATTGGCAACCATGTGTTTCGTTTCATATAATGTCGCTAATAGGTTACGATAATTCATAAATACCAAAAACGTATTTACGGTTTATACGCGAATCGGCTTATATTCGGAAACATACAGGGTTTTTTCAAATACGTATTTAAAGTATTTTATATATATAAATGCGGTTTTATATTTAATTAAAAACATCTGAAATAGAACTTTCAAGGTTAAAAAGTTTTAACTCATCGTCTCTATCACCTACATAATTGCAATATATTTTATATCACATCAAAAAGTAAAAAATGTTTTAACTCATCGTGTCTATCACCTACATAATTGCAATATCTTTTATATCACATCAAAAAGTAAAAAAAACAATTTATCGTTGTTAGTTATTTTCCCTGAAAATTTAAAAGCTATTAAAAGTCATTGTAGTTTTAAAAGGATTTTACAGCTTTACCAAAACCTTTCTTGATATTTTTCACCTGAACGGAAGCAGGACCACCTGGTAATGAGGTCGCAGACCACCTTTCAAGAAAAGCGATGTGAACGATAATAAGCCTCACGCTTTGACCTCCCAGAGATTGATTATATGCTGGAGCGGGTTCTAATAGCAAATGACTTCCGAAGAATAAGTCAACGGCTTGGCTCCTTAGGTCTTCAGAGAAAAAGATGACGTATTGCTATAACATTAAAGGGAGGGTCTGAAATCGGTGTGGAATTCTTGCGAGAGGGTGACTGTTTCTTTGCGCAGGTGTGTTCCTTGAAAAGGATTACATTTCTTTTTGCAAAGGGTAGGAATGACCTTTAAAGCTTCATTTATCAACATTTTTTTCTGTGCTTCTTTCTCTCAAAAAATGATTATTTTGCTGATTTATTTTATACATAATTTGTGGAAAATATAGCATTTTCATTTCGGTAAAATCTTATGTGTAAACAAACCTGCGCACGCAATAATATATAATTTAAAATGCATCCAAATACATAATGAAAAAAATTATTGAATATATTTGTTTATATTCTGATACACTCACAAAAATATTTAGATATAGTTTTTAAAAGTCCCCCAGTTTTGTGTATAATCTAATAAACGAATTGAAGTAAGCAAAACTGATAAGTTATTCGTGGTTCAAATAATATTTTCAAGTTTAAACATTCCCTTTTTTTATAACATTAAATTTTTGTTGAAAGGTAATAAATTGGTTTCAGATTGTGGTAGTAGCATATAAATTTTTACATTAAAATATTCACATATATATTGCTTTCACAAATGTTATGAAACCTTATATATGAATAAAGTAATACTTAAAAATATCAAGTCGGTAGTATAAAAAAACTAAATAATTCGACTGAAAATTAAATTAAAAAAAAAATATATTGTTACATATAAATGAAGTAAAAGTTCAAGTAACATTCTATTTCATTTCACTATTCAAATAACTATTTTTTCCTCAAATCTTCATTTACAAAACTTGATTGATTGATTTATTTTTGGGTATGAGGAATGGTAATATACTCGTATTTTTACATAGAGTATATTCATTACTTTCATCAAGAACTTTAGAATCTATTCATCTGTTTCATAGAATATTTCATCAAAAGCAAAAAGTAAATGATGAAATATAATTTAAATTGATTTTTTAGACAATATTGAAATTTACGCTCGAACATAAAACTCATCTAAGAAAAGTATTCTTAAGAACATACCAAATAAGTCGAAATTATTTGTAAATGAAAGAAGAAAATAAAGTTCTTTAAAAGCTAAAATTTGGTTGCTTTGAAGCCATATTCTGGTGTGTTTTTTGTAGGTATGTTGAAATTAGAGCATATACTTCAAAGCGTGTTACGCGTGCTATAAAATACACTCACATTTGAATCATACCAGTAGGAATTCTGGACAAAGGACAAACCAAGTATATGCTGTTCGATGTCTAGAGCAGATAAAATCTTTTTTTTTATTAAAAAAGAAGACATCAACACACACACACAACTTATAAGGAATGGCTAATTTAGCGTGATAAATAATGGAACCATATGTCAAATTATGTGGTGTGCCATCCTTTTTTACGTAGCCTGTCTCATTGCCATTAAGCACAAAAAAAAGACTTCATTTCCAAAGAAAAAGAGTTCCACTTGAACAATTAAAAGAAAAAAAAAGGTGCGAAAAATCAAAACAATTTTGCTGTAGAGTCTGGTAGCACTTCGATGTTGGCGTTCAGGCATGCTCAATATGTCTCTCACGCATAAAGATTGGTTTAAAGAAAATGACAGCTCATTTAATTTATAAAGTTCGAGTGGACTTTTTTTTAGACGTCTCCTATTCATTTATGATTTGAAATCGACACGGATATTTAACCAAATTTGTTCTAGAGAAAAATAAATTAATATATGCAAACAAATTATATAAAAGCTTATATTGAACTTAACAGTTTTTAATAAATAAAAACTGTGAAAGACATATGAGTTTCCTTGAATTCAAAAGCCTAAAAATTAATCCCATTTGTGTGTGTGGGGGGGAATAAAGGTTCACACATTAATGATACACGAATATTTTGTGATTGTTACATGTATTACCTTTTGTGTCGAGTTCTAAGTTTTGCTTAGTTAAATCTTTACTTACGTACAGGGTGATTATAATTGAAGTTCCAGTTTCAATATGCTGTAAGAAACAACCATTGCTCAGAATGAATTCCAATTTGAACTGAATATACCTGAAGAAGGGGGAAAGGATATGGCACAAGAAAAAAAAATTATTAGCGCTTTCATCGTTGCTTTTTATGCGGTTTTTGGCACAAGGACAGTTAAAAACAGATTTTCCCCATCCAGTGTGGTACGATCTTTCCGTGGTGGTTAGAATTTTAGTAATAGTGTCACAACGGTTGAATGACTTAGAAGTCATTTTTTCCTTCAAGAAAATCCGAAACAGTCATGCATATTGTACACTACAGTTGGTTTAATGTGTAATCTTTGCCAAAGCTGTCGTGATTGTACTCCAAATGAAACTTATAGCTCAATCTATTTTCGATATGCCCCTTACAGCACCATCTGTTGATACACTTTTGAAATTTTCTTATGCCATACCTCTCCTTATACCCCCACCTCTCTTTTTCACGCGTATTCAGCTCAAATATGAATGTATTCTGTCCAGTGGCGCACAAAAGAGGAGGGGTTCCTAGGGGTCCGGACCCCCCCAAAGCCCTTGATTTTTTTTCCGATTGATTATAATTCTAAGTACATAGTACGTAAAATTTAATTAAGTATTTGTTATTAATGATTAATTTTATTAATTAATGCTAATTATTTATTCAATAATTAGTTTTTTACTGTGTTTTGTTCCCGAAAATCGACAAAATTAAAAGGAGCATGATACAAGAATGGTGAGCTTTCGACCCCGGACCCCCTCCCCCCCTTGAAAAATCCCTGTGTACGCCACTGATTCTGACCAATGGTTCTTTTCTTACAGCATTTTGAAAGTGGAACTTTAATTATAATCACCTTGTATATTCAAGTATTTTATTTGACTTTTATAAGAGGATATATTAATAGATTAAGGGAACATGAGTCTAAAGGGCCATAGTTACGAAGAAAGTTTTTAATTGAAGAAAAAAAAAATAGTTTTTCCAATTTCTTTATACTTTGCTCGATAGTTGCGCTTTATTAGGTTCTGTACATTTCACTATTTGTCCTGGCGTTCACCACCTGTGGCATCTACCAACAAAAGGTAGATGTAGATGCATAAAATCAACATCCTTTAATTAAAATCTACATTCTAATAACCATCAGAGAAAGATGTAGTACCCATGCGCGTCATGTAACGGTCGCCAATACATAATGAATCATCTGCAGCTGTGCCCATCTTCCAGTTGGTTGAAATAAATGGTTTTTGCAAAAAAAACCGACGTCAAAACCGACCTCGCCAAGTTTCTTTCCCACGATTTAGCTATAAACGAAAGACACAATTCACACGCAATCCGAAGAAAAATTTTTTAGTCAACAATAAATATTAACAGTCCATCCTCAAAAGGTATGACGATCAAAGCGGAAGTGAAAAATTAACCAATGACCTGTGTCACTGTCAATCACTGTTCCAGTTACAGATAGAAAATTATGTCTGTTCATAACAGAAACATTTATGCTTATAGACAAAGACGTGAGAAAAATGTTTTGGTGATTCTTTTCTAAAATAAACTTACTGTGTATTACGGGTCAGTAATTAATCTCTGGCGTTCTTTCTTTCTTTTGTATCATCCATCTCTTGAGAAGTTTCTTTCCTGGTTTTTTCAGTGTAATAATGTCATCTGACAACTTATGGTCTGCCACCCAGAACGAAGATGTTTAAAATTTACCAAAACCGTGTTTTTTAAAAAATTTAGGTTGATGCTTTTTTGCAACAGTGTTTATTGGATGAGTTAAATCTTTTTTTTAAGTAAATGAAATGTAATATAAAAAGTGAAGGGAAAAAATCTAATCAAATGAAACTACTTTAATAAATATGAAGAAAAGAGTAACACAAGAAATTCTAGAAAAGTTTACTAACCCTTTAATGATTTATGAAAAAAGTGTAAAATAGCTTTTTTTAGCCCTATATCAAGCAATGATTCTCATCAAGTCAGGAAAGGCCAAAAGTATTTTTAAAGCAATTTTTAAGAAATCAACATTTGTATTGTAAAAGAAACTAAAAGACATAACCTGTTAGTTAAAAAAATAAAATTTCTTCACTTTTAGAAATACATATAACACACATATATATACACAAGATATATTTCCTTTGATTTATATAAATTTTTTGACACAGATTAGTTACTTTTACGGAGTGCTTCAATCGTTCAACTTCTTTTACAAGAAAGAATTTTGGATTTAAAATTGACACTTTAAATTTTAAAAAACCGAGACCTACGTGTGTTTTTATATACAACATATACATATATATTTTCAAATCCAACTATTGCTCTAAAATTGTTCCCTAAACCTTACATTGTCACCAAAATATGAGAAATATGATGTTACTGTCAAATATAGTTACATTATCATTAAAACACTATCATGCGGCAACTATCATTTGAAACACATTTGAAACACTATCATTTGAACTTTTTTTTCTATTTTTGCGAAATTTTAGGTTGTTACTGCTTTTCTCTACCAAAAACTTAATAAGTAAAAAAAAAAAGGATTTTAAAAATACATTTATACATGTATTCCACCTAAGTTACTTAACTATCTGCTTCATTCATTCATTTTACATTTTTTTTCTTTTAATAATTTTTTACAAATAATTTTCTTTAAAAGAATAATGGAGTGTCATCATTTTATATGTCATTCAACTATAAATATATTTTGCATTGGTTTAAAACCCTTCTAAATCAGTGCATTTCCATTTTAAAATTGTGTCTTCAGTTATGTGTGTGAATATTGTTGATAATTATTTTGAACCATATGTGTATGTGTGTGCTTTTCTGTGTCGGGGTAAATCGCCAATGTTGGTTCACTTATCGCTCACGCCGATATTAAATTGGCGTATTTTTTAAATTTTATTGTATATATTTAAAATTATAATATCAATATTTTTTGTATGGAATTTGAATGTACTCTGCAATCTTCTGTTGTTTTTATGCTTAATATTAAATTTTTTATTTTTTCGGTTTTGAAACATTTTAAATATGCTCATATTCAGAATCTTGGGAATTCAAGATTGAAACTTCGATTTATTTCTTTTGTTAGTATTTTCAGAGGCTATTTTTTATTGTAATATATTTAGATTTTTTATTCGATCACATTTCAGAATAAATAAACATCTTTTACAGGATTAATTTGATATTTTTTTTATGAATCGTTTGGTAGTTATGACTATAAACTGTTAAAATATTTGCGTTTAAATAAATCGTTTGCTATTGTTGTCGAAGTGATAACTTTTCCCGTAACTGATTTAAAAAACAGAATTTGTAAAAAAATACTAATTCCACTGTTCGCGTTTCGTCTCGGAGTTAGCAGCTATGGTTGTCTGATCTGCATTTAGTATTTAATAATTTTTACACAATAAACGATTTGTTGAATAAAATTGATGTTGTAACTTCCGTTTGTAGAGAGTATTGGTAATGTAGTTATAATATATTCAGTAATTGTTTGGTGAGAAAAATGGACTCTTGGACAACGTGAATGATCGAAGAAAATTCACCAAGACAACATATGTTTGGTTTGACAAAAATTCAACAGAAAAAGGAAGAACTGTTGATCTAGCAGGAGGTAAGTGTAAACATAATAATCGGAGAAAGAGAATTCGAAATTACAAAGAAAAAAACGAATCTTTTTGATGTAAATGTTAATAAAAAACCCATCTTAAATGACTAAAAATGTCCTTTACAACGCATTGCTTTTTCCTGACGTTGTTATGAACTCTTATTGGACTGTAATAAAATATTTAAAAAAGGAATATATATGACTCTCGAGATAAATTATAGAATTGTACGGCGCGAGTGGTATTTTTTCTCTCTCGGTATCTTTTTATGTATGCTTATAGATTTTTATTTCCTCCTTAAATTACTCTTTTCGTTTTTATAGAAATGTGTTTGTATTTAATCATGATGACTAGTAAGTTTTTATTTGAAATAAGAATATTAAAAACATTAATTTAAGAGAGAATCCAAAAAATACAAAGTCGTTTTGTCTTAAAATAAATCGTTATGAACATATTTTTGTGTCATGGAAAATGTCTTTTTAAGTAAAAGAATGTAATAAAATTTATTCTGTAGCTCAACTAAAAGTTTTACTTGAGCCTGAATCATTTATTTCTTAAGATACCTTTGGTTCAGATTCAGGAAGGAGACATAGATTGAATCATGCATATTTTTTTTTCTAAAATTTTGTATTATGTGTGTGTGTTCTGAAAACATTTTGATAATTATCTCTATTTGTAGAAAATTTGCAGTAGGAAAAAGGTGAACTACAAATTTGAATCTATTTGAAGTAATTTCATCCTTCAATAGCAATTTTATTAAAAATAATGCTTTGTATTTATCTAAAAGATAACACTTGTCAAAATATTTTTCCTCTTATTGTAAGTTCGCAACAAGATTCTGTTTTAAAAATTTCTTACTGATGTGAGATATCTCGTGATTATACATTTTTAATAAGTTGATTGAGCAACGGCAAGAATAATTATAATTTACAACTTCCTTTGCTTTATTGTATGTTTACGTTTCAAAATTCATATCTATGTACGGTCGTAGTTTCGTTAAAGAATTTCCTTTCTTCTTAAAATTCGTTTTACGGCATTAGGAAGTTTTCTTATGCAATAGACATGTATTGTTTTTGATTTATTATAGGCTGGGACGAATCAATTTTAATTTGAAAATACTCATTAATACGTATAAACTTGACAATCAATGTTCTATTTCTTCTCTGAATTATTAAGTCATATTTTTTAGTTCTAAGAAACTGAAATGAGAAAAAAAATAATGTGTATAACATATAACAGATATAAATATTATATAACAGAATAAAATTTATTTCCAAAGACTGTCTCAATTTGTGTAACTCTTAATATGTTCATTCTTATTAGTTTATTATTCAAATTATTTCTTTCATTAAAAATGGGGGAGAAAGCAAGAAAAAAGAAGTTTTTGAAAAGATTACTTAACTTGGAATAATAGTTTTTAGTAATGTATACTTCAGTTTGTCAAAATAAATACGCAAAATCTTCCTCTCATCTGAACATTAAATAAAACAATTACAAATTAATTTTATAATGTAAGGTTTCATTTTTGTACAGAATTTGTGATTTGCATATTACATTTTCCCATTAAAGGTTTTTTTGAAAATTGTTTTGACTGAAAGCCAAATTAGGGAAGAACATTAAGGAAATGCGTTTAAAGAAATATTACTTTGAATGAATTGAAACTGAATTTCATCATCTTGACTGTTTTTCCATCCGTTTTCCGTATTTATCCTGTGTCGTTTCACAAAAACATCTGAAAACTAAGAAGCTCTGAAAATTGAGGAGTTAAGAATTGTGGTAAACATTATGAGATATTCCAAGTAGATTGAACTTTCAGTTTTCAAGTTCTTAAATAACTTATTTGAAATGACAGCCCATTTTGAAACATACGTTTTATCTACAGTAATTATTTCTTTCTAGAGGAAAAAAAAGTGACGATAATAACATAGAAAATCATGAAATATTTGCTTGCATAGTTCAAATTTCGTTACAATCAAATGAACGGATTTCCGCTTACGTAAGTTGTTAAAATGGCTTGTGCATTCATATTTTTCCTCTAAATTCCAATTTCACTTTGAATATGGTGAAAATTAAAAATAGTAATTTCGTCTCTGTAAAAAATATTTTCATTAGCTAAGGACATAATTCATAAAAAAAAAAGAATAATTGAATAAAGTGCAATTTCTTTATTAATTTTAATATAATTACACTGTATGAACTAATTCAGATTGAAAAAATACTTCCAAGTAATTTTAAAAGAAATTTTATGGTATTATCAGAAGTGTGTAGCTTTTTTAGAAAGATGACTTTTTATTAGTTAGAAATTTGTTAATTAAGTGATGTGGGGTACATATACCCCACTTTGCATACGCATATCCTAGGGATACACAAAGAGATACGGGGATGCATCATTCCAGATCACTCACTATCACTTGTGAATGACTGATTGTGTATCAAGTGAATCCGGAAGATCTCTCATTGGTTTCATTAAGGGGTCACAGGGGTGTTAATCTTCTATTTTTTCGAATTTTCGAAAAAATATATGTTGTTCCTCATTTTCTTTGAACATTTTGATACCAACCACGTGATAGTACTATAAAAAAACTTCGAAAGTTATTCGAAAAATTCCAAACAGCAATTTAGTAATAACAATGTTTAAATGGCTACATGCCACACCCACTTATTTTTTTTGATTTCCGCATACGTTTTATTTTTCTGTTTTTAAAAAGCCTCATGAAATATTTTAAACACTTGCTTAATTGAGAAGGAAGCTTGCAACTCAACACACACTTTTTTAATGTGTTTTGATTCTGTTTTTGGTAATGCTAGCACGTTTGTTTGAAATAACTTATCGAAATTCAAAACAGCGTTGTTTAAAACCGTTTATCAAAATTGAAAATTCTCGATTGAAATGGAAAATACTCATCGTAGACCTTCGTCCTAAGAAAAGAAGATTTAGAGGGAACCAAATCATGAAGGTATGTTCTCATACATATGTTGCAGAAAGGAGAGATAAAAATGTGTGCTTCCAGTAATAAAATCTCAGGATATCAGACTTCATTAAAGTCAAATCTTGTTAAGGTAAGTGAAAACTTCAAAGGATATCGTATTTTTGATTTTATTTCAACTTTTAGCTCTATTTTATCAGTATCATGTTGTTTAAAAATGTCATAAACCGTTAAAAATTAATGAAAAGTCCACTCGTGGTTTATGTTCGAATTTTGAAATACGTTGTAAAACTGGGAGTGTTTGTACTTTTTCAAGCTGTGAAAACACTAGGAATAAAAAATAATGCTCCAGAAATTAACAGAAGATCTATTTTAGCAATGAGATGCATAGGCCAAGGTTTAGAGTCATTAAAAACCTTTTGTGCTGTAATGAGTCTTCCTAATCCTGTTGAACAAAAAATCACATGATGTTATTAATAATAAACTTTCACGTGTTATGAAGGAAGTCGCTGAAGAAAGCATGAAAATGGCAGCTGTCGAAGAATATTCTTCGTCACCTGATAACCTTTTTAACGGTAAGTGGTGATGGTACCTGGAAGACGAGAGGACATTCATCGTTGATTGATTATGTACTGTAATAGGGGCCGAAACAGGTAAGGTTTTGGATAGGGAAGTGTTGTCCTCATTTTGCAAAGGATGCGACAGTTATAAAGGGGTAAAATTTGGTATCAAGTACAATAAAAATGGCAAAGAGCGCATAAGATTTCATGTAGAAAAAATTATTCTGGCTCTGCTGGTAAGATGGAGGTTGACGGGATGTTAAGGATTTTAATCGATCAGAAAAGCTTCACAACCTGAAATATTCGAACTACATAGGAGATGGCGACACAAAAACATTCAATGCCCTTTCTGAAAACAAGCCATGCGGCGATGACTATCTTATTCAGAAAATATAATGTGTAGGCCATGTGCAAAAGAGAATGGGTACAAGACTTATGAAGCTTAAATTAGTATATAGTAAAAAAGGAATTATCTGATGGTAAAACTATTGGCGGTAAAGGTAGGTTAACAGATAGTTTAATTGATAAACTTGCGCATTACTATGGTAATGCTATTCGATGCAATTCTACTAGTGTAAAGAAAATGCGGAAAGCCATTTGGGCTGTTTGGGGTCATTCTTGCAGCACTGATGATGAACCGATACACTGGTTTTGTCCTACAAATCCAAATACATGGTGTAAGTATAATGCCGCAATTAATAATAATTTACAAAATTATAAACACAAACCCTCAGTTGCTAAAGCTGTTCAAAATGTAATTAAGCCTGTATTTGCAGACTTATCTCATCCGACACTCCTGAAGAAATGTTTAGGAGGTAAGACACAGAATCCTAATGAAAGTTTAAATTCATTAATTTGGAAGTTTTGTCCTAAGACGATTGGTTCTAGGCTTCAGATTGCAGAGATTGCTGCAAATCTAGAAACCAGTGTTTTTAATGATGGAAATCAAATACTTATTACTATTTTAGAGAAATTTGGCTTGAAAATTAACAGAAATGTTTGTGTGCCCCTGGCTGAACGTGACAATCGTCGAATCTTTACGTCAAGACAGAGGCTGTTATAATCATCTTTTGAAGCTCGCAGAGCCAAGAAAATTAAAAAGAGTAAAAGAAATTGAGCTGTTTCAGGAACAGGAAGGTATGTATTTTTATCCTGAGAATTTTAGCGTGTAAGTTTTAGGATTTATTTTCTCAAATTCAATTTTAAAACTTTAAAGCCCTTTTTCTCAGTTTGTGTTTTTTTCAATTACGCGCATTGCGTTTCAAAAATATCATACTTTGATGTATAAAAACTTTACAGAATTATAAATTCTATCGTAATCTTCAAATCCTAGCTATTTATAGTATTATAAATTTTTAATTTTTGAAATATTTCAACAAAAAATGAATTTTTAAAAAAAAAATTTAAAAAAAAAATGTATTTTTTTATTTTTAAAAATATTATTTTTTTATTTTATTTTTATAAGATAAGCTAGCATGTAATAAGGATATATTTGACTTTATAAATCAACTTATTGCTAGTAATTAGAATTATTATTGCAGAAAATATCATGCGCGTCGTAAAACTCACTATTTGTTTCTTACAAAATTTTTTTTATTTTTATGTGCTTATTATTTTTAAAATTATGATTATATTTTAGATATTTTATACTTTTTTGAAACTTTATTCCTTTATAAGAAATGTGTAAAAGAATCAAATTATTTCATTTTAATCTCAAAGAATTATTTCTAGTCGAAAATTGTTTGTATTTTGTGCTCGAAACATTTTCAACACCCCCTGTGACCCCTTAACGTCTGAGGAACATCGTAAATGCTCATGTACATGAAGGTATATCAAAGGTATGTTATCAATAAAGTTTGGAGATACTTACGTCGATCTGCCGAAATACGTTAAACTTTAGGAAAATTCGTTGTAAAAACGCATTTTTCGTTATTTAATTTAATTTGATTTGCACTTACATCTCAGTGTCAAGTAACACTATGGCTGTTGGCGAAGACCTCATAATTTTGAACCACGGTCAAGTGATGAAAACAACTCATGAGCTGGCACTTCTCTCTTCTAAATTCCACACCACGCTAACGAGAAAACTTTCGCCTGGGACGTGCAAAAATTCCTCTACACGACGGGTCTTCAGTGGCACTAGATTTTAAGCCCTCGACTCGACAATGGTGGTCACAAGTTCGTGACCACAAACACTTGGGGGCATGGCGGTCTTCCCTTTCTTAAAGAAACATAATTATTAATTTGCGTTATCCCATTTTGCTTAAAACGCTACAATTTAGATGGTAAGCTGCATTTTGTGGTACCAAGGTATTTTGTGTTCAAAATACACTGAGGAACATTGAAAATAGCGACCCAAGAAGGAAGCTAAGTACAATCGCGAAACTTTGCAAATAAGTACAGCGTAATGTGATATGCAAATGATCCAAGTTTTGTGCCAATACACATGCTCATACACGCCAAGGTGGCGCTACAATCAGGAAGAGGGTGCTATATAAGCTAGCGCAAATTCGAAGATTCATAAACGTGACGATTACCCGCCGATTGTAGGAAGACTTTGGTAAGCGAAACATATAAGTTAAACGACCTAGAAGACAATTCTCACAGTTAAGCGAGTTTGAGAAAGGCCTGATCATCGGGATGAAAACTGCAGGCTGGTCGACGCACCGTGTTGCTGGCCAGGTGGATCGTTCGGAGTGTGCAGTTAGAAATTGTTGGGATCAGTGTACACGAGAAGGTACCCACGCGCGGAAAACCGGGTCTGGAGCGTCCAAGAAGACCACGAGGAGAGAGGATCGAAGGATCTTGCGGCAAGCACTTGTGGATCTCACAGTGACTCGTTCAACGATAGGAGCAGACGTAGGCGTAGCAATTGTTTCACAAACAATTTCCAGACACCTTGCAGAAGCAAATCTTAAATCCAAGCGCCCTTTCCGTGCACTCCCTTTAACACCGGAACATCGGCAACTGCGTTTACAGTGGTGCCAAGCCAGATCAATGTGGAATGTCACAGATTGGCAAAATGTTGTGTTTAGTGAGGAATCCTGGTTTGTTTTGGGGACACAGGATAACCGTGTACGGGTGTGAAGGCGCCCTGGTGAGCGGTACAATTCCCCCACACTGTTCTACGTCACACTACCCGCACAGCTAGTGTAATTGTCTGGGGGCCATAGCCTATGATAGCCGGTCCACTTTAATTGCGATGCGTGGAACCTTAACGGGCTAACGTTACGTTGATGATATTCTTCGACCCCATGTAGGACTTTTCCCAAATGGTCTCTCACGGGCAATTTTCTATCAAGATAATGCTCGTCCGCATACAGCAAGAGTTGCTCAAGACTTCCTACGTCATTTTCAGACTCTTCCATGGCCGGGCCGCTCCCCCGATTTGTCCCCTGTAGAGCACGTGTGGGATCAGCTAAAACGGCAGATGCCATCGTGTCACTCTGTACATGATTTAGAGTTGACTGTTCAAGATTTGTGGGCCCATCTGCCTCGGGACAACATAAGGTGTCTAATCAACTCAATGCCGGACTGTGTGGCGGCATGTATTTGCAGCTGGAGGTGTTTCAACGCGCTACTGAAGTTGCCCAGTATTTGTGTCGTTGCACACCCTGTATTCGTTTAATTGTCTTGTTTTTGAGATCAATTGAATCTCTCATCTGTGTCATTATGTGTATTCAATTTCATTTCAATCCGATGCTTTCTTCTTGGATCGCTATTTTCAATGTTCCTGAGTGTACATTGGAATGAAAGAATGTATCCATTATAATATTGTTACATGTCAAAAAACGTTCATTGAAGCATTACAGCTTAGGTGAATTTCAAATCATTTGCAAACGGTCCCAAAAAACACATGAAACTATCCATTCTTATCTGCTTCTAGAAAACCCCAAGTAACTGGATCTGCGTGTTATTGTTCATCGGATTTCGGTGTTTTATGGAAAACAAAAGTAGATACAATTTGATCACGAATAACGGGCTACGCAACACTGTTGCAGATGGAACTGGTTTCATGAAGTTTATTTACCAAATATAGAGTAGGGAAACCGCTCTCACGCGGATCTCGAGTACAACCTGTTTATTGTGCTATATGCTGGCATATAGAATGGGCATCCGCCTCTTTCGTGGAATACAGATTAGAAAAGATGAAAAGAAAACATGAAATTAGACACTAATTGTGGTATTATTTAAAATGTAAATGTTTTCATTAACATTCTGGTAGAATATTAAATTAGTTTTATATTGTAAAATGTTGGATTGAATGCGTGAATAGGGAGCCAATAAATATGTTACATTTAATAAGTTTTTATTGCGTATAACAAACACTCATACTTTCAAGCTGCTATTTTTAAAATTTTTAAGGGTATTCGCCGTATAACAAGCACTCCCCTCCAAATGAAATGTACATGTGCAGTGCTTTTTTCTCTTGAAATAATTTATTCTAAGTATTATCCCAGGATTTTCAACAATGGTATGCTTCTAAAACTACAGGTCTAAAAGACAAGAAAAGAAGGGGGGGGGGCAGGGGAAGCGACCAAATTCATAAAGTATTTCGTCGTTGAATGTTTTTAGTGCATGTCATTTCTTTTAAAGGAACAGTATTTGGATATATGTAGATAACTAATTTTTTATGTGTGTTCCTCCTTTTTTTTTTTTTTTACTTTTCAAGATATCTTTTGCATACTCGGCGTATTACGCGCACCCATAAATTTTAATGTTATTTTTTTGTGTTTTAATGTTTTATAAGCCGGGATATATTATATATATATATATATATATATATATATATATATATATATATATGTACAATATTAGCCTTTTCGACCATACAGATCATTTGATTTGATACTTAAATTATTTTCCTTTCAATTCCGAAATGGAAGAACATTTCTATGATCAGTAGCGTACACAGACTTCTATTATGGAGGAGGGGGTTACATTAAAAACCCGTAGACTAAAGCACTGAGGGTTAATCTTTGTGGTATAAAATAAAACTGTTGGTTTATGAGAGGGTAAGGGGATTGAACATCGCAACCCAGTGGCGTAGCTAGCCCTGAATGGGCCATATATTCAAATTCTTTGGGGGCCTTTCTTTGAATCTCTTTGACACTTAACGAATTTTTTCTTACGCATTTTGGGGCCAAGAGGCTTGGGGACCACTTATCATTGATACGGCGGTAGCTACGCCCCTGTCCGAACCCCACCCTTGCGTACGCTACACTGACAATATTTTCAATACAACTGTAAATACTGAGCTACATTCGTTCTGTTTTTTACGTCATGGATGAACAAAAAATATTCATGGGTAAATTACTGTATAAGTATTTAGTCTGTAGAATACACTAAAAGAGAATTGAGGGAGATTTACTATCAACCATTTACATACAGTAAGTTTTAATGTATTAGAAACACAACAATTTAAAGAATAATAATTTATACAACACTCTATATACACTCTGTCAATTGCTAAAAAACACTATCATCCATAGCAACCACAAAAAATGAAAGGAAGCAAAACGCGAAAATTAGAATAATGTAGTGTATATTAGTAAGAAGAAATATGATTAAAAATGCAAATTTTTTCCACGTCTGTTCATCACGTGATAGCGTTCATAAGAGCTTTAAAGGTTTTGACGCGTGTGGACAGTTGTTGTTTCAAGTCAAAGTTTTATAGGCAAGATTTAATTGACGAACTTAAAATTTTTGGCATGTCTTCCAGCATCACATAGATGATTTTATGCTGGCCGAATTATTGGAAAGATCAAAGAAGCGGTGAAAAATAACAGATGTTGCCAGGAGTCGCACATCGCTCACAGCGTTGTTTCACGGCTGCGGAAGTCATTTAAAACTACTGAATGTGTAGAGACGGCACGGGGAGGTCGTGTTAGATAAATGCCCGCAGAAGACTTGATATATCGTCCTATCAGCAAAAATGAACAGGCGCACCACACCTCAGCAGGTGGCAAATCAGTTTCTTGCTGCCTCAGGAAAGCAGATCTCCCGAAAACTGTTGCCAGACGTTTGAGGGGAGGAGGACTATACGCACGCAGACCTGTTGTTTGTGTCCCATTGACCAGACAGTACCGTACTGCCCGTTTGCAATGGTGTCGTGAGCATCACAATTGACTGAACAGGACTGGGCATGCGTACATTCTCAAGACGACACGGTTCAGTCTGTCATCGGATTGTAGACGCCAACTGGTCTGGCGCGAGAGTGGTACTGCTTATCGTCCAGAAAATATGCAGGAAAATGACACCGAAATCTGACATGCAGTATCATGGTGTGGACCGGCATCATAATCAATGGCGGCACGCGCCTACATGTGGTTGCGAATGGCACTATGACGGGCCAACGATACATTGATGAATCGATCCTCATGTTCGTCTTTTTCCGTGGTGCTGTCAGTGATACATTTGTTTTTATGGACGACAACGCAAAATGTCATCGAACACTTGCTGTTCAGGGGATTGTCTGACAGCGAGGGTATTCAACGTCTCGTATGGCCAACGCGTTCTCCAGATCAAACCCTATTGAAAATGTGTATGCTTTGGGGAGGCAAGTTGCTGGTCGAAACTATCCTCCGACAAAAAAAGAACCTGCTTCCGTGCACTCATTAGGAATGCGTTAAATTGCCTCAACAGCTGCTGGATAATGTTGTGCAAAGTATGGTACGACGTTAGAATGTTGCATCACACACTCATGGTGGACATATCCCGTACTGATACCTTTCTTTAAGGTGCCTGATGACTTTTAGATGCATTGTTCCATTTCTCCGTACGCAGATCAATTGAACATTTTTTTCTTTCAGATGTTTCACAGCTTTGTACTTTCCAGAACAATAAATATTTTTATTCTAATGTCTGAACAGTGTGACAGCTATATTTTATCCTACTAGGCCTCATCTCTCGCTTAATGTTATGCTACATAGCAATTAGTGATCCGTCCTTTTGTCCAGCAGTGTATATAGTCGAACCCGGTAGCGCACACAGAAGTTTTCTAAGGGGGGAGGGGTCCAGGGTTGAAAGTCCACCATTCTTGTGTATCATGCTCCTTTTGATTTTCTCGATTTTGGGGAACAAAAAACTAATTATTGAATTAATAATTACTATTAATTAATAAAATTAATCATTAATAACAAATACTTAATTAAATTTTACGTATTATATACTTAAAATTATAATCAATCGGGAAAAAAACCAAGGGCTTTGGGGGGAAGGGTTCGGACCCCCCGTGTGCGCCACTGGTCGAACCTCTATATTGCGAATTTTTCTCTAAGTTGTTCCCTGGAGTTCAGAGCCAAGGCTCGAAGAGTCGCGTACGAAATTTGTAATCCATCCACATTGTCTGCCGGATTCCTAGACAATACGTCCGCAACAACGTTCTGGGCACCAGGTCGATGTTCCCATTCTATGTTGAACTCGGATAACTTGAGTGCCCATCTAATCATCCTACTAGATAAATTTTTCCCATTCGTAAGTTTTGTTAACGCCGCATGATCTATTATGACCTTCACCGGCAGTGTTCCAAAATAAGTCCTAAACTTATTCAACGCTCATATCACCGCCAAACACTCGCGTTCCGTAACTGTGTAATTTCTTTCGGCCTTGTTCAGGATTCTAGACGCGAATGCAATAGGTCTGTGATTTTGATTCAACACAGCGCCAATTCCGACTCCACTAGCATCCGTAAATAAGTTAAATTGTTCTTGAAAATTCGGCAATTGTAAAACTGGCACCTCTGTTAATGCTCGCTTAACTTTATTAAAAGAATCCTGTGCTTCCGTCGACCAATTTGTTCATGCTTGTCGCAAAAACCGTGAGCCAGACGTCGTTACTGTCTGTGTATCTCCAGTTACTATGTGTTTAAGTGAATAAAAATAGGGAGTGTTTTACAGTCCTTGTGTGAGGTGTGTTATTTAGCTATCCCGGGTGTAGTGACAAACATTTTGGTCCGACTTCGCCGGAGTTCAACAAGCAACTATGGTTTTTGTGCTTTATTAGTTGAGTATATGGTGGTAAAATTTGTG
This sequence comes from Trichonephila clavipes, assembly GCA_019973935.1. Taxonomy (NCBI): domain Eukaryota; kingdom Metazoa; phylum Arthropoda; class Arachnida; order Araneae; family Nephilidae; genus Trichonephila; species Trichonephila clavipes. The sequence continues at coordinate 152,471 of BMAU01004739.1, read as the reverse complement.
AATAGGTTAGTGTCTCTATTCTTAATGATGGTTTTAAGAATTATTTGGTTGTGTTCGCTAAAGTTGGTGTTAATAGTTGAATAGTTTTAACGGATATTATGGTTGAAATTAGTATTTGTAGATTTTGTGTTGATTGTGATATTCTTGTTGTGTGTTTTTGTATACTTTCCTATTCTCAATAGTGTAATTTAGGTGCTTTCAGTTCCGAGTAGTGCGTTTAGTTCTGAGGTTGTGAATAGCATATTACAAATGCTTTTTGGTTGAAAATAGTGTATATTGTGTAGATGTTGTGACAAAATAAGTTTAAAATGGCGTTGAAATTAAATCTAAAGAAAGACGAGCTTATCTCGGTTGCTGTGGAAATGGGTTTGGTGATTCCTAGCGAAGCTAAAATAATAGATTTAAAAAAGTTAATTGAATCAAGTGCCGTGTATAAAAATGATATTGAATTGGTGCGTAGTCTTGTTGAAAATGCTTTAGGGAAAAGTAAACAAGAAGCTGAAAAAAATGAGCGCGAGGCTGAAATTCAATTAGAAAAAATGAAATTATCTCAGATTGAAAAACAATTAGAATTGGCGAAAGTTAGGAAGGAATCCGAAAAAAAATTCTCAAACTCTTGAAAGCAGAGAACCAAGCTCCATAACTGATAAATTGGAAAGTTTGGTAAAAAGCATTAAAACTTTGACAATTCAAGTACCGGTTAGGTCAGAATCCTTTAATTTATTTTTTCATTCTTTAGAAATGGCATTTCAAATCAAATCCGTGCCTGATGAGCTAAAAACTGAAATTCTATTAAATATTTTAGGAGAAAGAGTCAACAATTTGCTAACATAATGGAGTCAAGAGGATTTAAGCAATTATGTTAAAATAAAAGAATTAATATTAAGAGAATAATAGCTTGGTTCATTTTTCACGTGACAAAACTAGGAATCCCACTCCCACCAGTAATTTAAATTTGTATGCTTCTACTTTTGTTCCAGGGCAGATTGAAAGATCAGTTGAACCAAATTCACAATCGCAGTTTGTGTGGCGACTGGGTTTGAGAAAGGCAGACTAAAGAATGTGTTTTTGAGTACTGTTCGCGCGCTTGTTAAAAATAAATACTCACAATGGGTGGAGGTCAGATGCTTGTTAGATGTAGAATCGCAGTTTTGTTTATATACGAGGGCATGTGCTGAGAAGTTGCAGCTGAAAGTGGAGAAAATAAATACAGTGTTTTCGTCTGTTAAGGATGCTTCTATGGTTGTTAAAAATTGCGTAAAAACTTCAGTTGCAAATAAAGCCAAACCTTTTGAGAGTGAGTTAATGTTGTTAGTAGTTAATAAGATTACAGATCTCATCCCAAACAAGATGATTGATGTAGATGTTAATGTTTCAGAGTTTGTGCCCTTAGCAGTGGATAAATTTAATATACCAGATAGAATTGGTATGTTACTTGGTGCTCTGAAATCTTTTACGAATTGTTAAAGCCTGGAAAATTTTATTGTGATAAATTCGCATTTAGTGTTACAAAATACGGTGTTTGGTTATGTTGTAAGTGGAAGTGTAGATCAAGTTACAGAGAATCGCGTTCATTGCGGATTAATTGTTGATGACGATTTAAACAAAACACTGAAAAAATTCTGGGAAATTGAGGGTGTTCACATAGAGCCTAAGGTTGATACAGAGGTGTCCTTGTGTGAGGATCATTTTGTGCGCACTCATAGGAGGAATTGTGAGGGTAGGTATGTAGTATCGATGACATTAAATAAAGATCCGTCTTGTTTAGGAAACTCCAAAGATATTGCTATTAGGCGACTTAATTCATTGTGGAAACGGTTGTCTAGGAATTCTAGGCATTTATCGTTGTATGCGGAATTTTTGAAGGAGTCTGAGAAGTTAGGTCATTTGGAAAGGATAGTTGAGTCAAGTGAACCACCCACACAGTACTACATACCCCACCATGGTGTATTACGCCCTGAAAAACTGACTACTAAACTAAGAATCGTCTTAAACGGTTCATCCACCACAGGCATAAGCCTTAATGACATTTTATTGAAAGGTAAAGTGAAGGAAGATGTGTTTGAGACAATATCTCGTTTTAGAAGACACAAATTTGCTTTTACGACTGACATCCAAAAGATGTACAGGCAAATATTAATAAATCCAGATCAGCAGGATATGCAACACATATGGAAACATGGACTAGATGCAGAAATTTTAACGTATCGACTAAAGACTGTCACTTACGGGCTGTCAAACGCACCCTTCCTTGCCATAAGGACCCTGCAGCAGTTGGCGAAGGATGAAAAATCGAGATTTCCTTTAGCTTCTGAAACCCTGTTATATGATACCTATATGGATGATATTGTGAGCGGAGCGCCTGATTTGGAGACTGCTCAACAATTGCAATCGCAACTGAAAGATGCCCTGCAATCTTGTTGAATGAACCTTCATAAGTGGTCATCTAATTCTCCTGAGTTATTAAATAGTTCGTTGTCATCAGACGTCGAACATTCATTTTCTACTGACATTGACTTATCTGTGAAGACATTGGGAATTAGTTGGAAGCCATTTGAAGATTGTTTCGTGTTTAAGGTATATGTTTCAGCTAAAAATATGTATACCAAACGTGAAGTTTTAAGTGTAATTGCTAAGCTATACGACCTTTTGGGTTTCTTAGGCCCAGTGATTGCGAAAGCAAAGGTGTTTCTGCAGCAATTATGGCAATGTAAACTGGATTGGGATGATGTGTTACCTAATTCAATTGCCAACGAGTGGAGAGAATTTGTGACAACATTAAAATGTATCGAGAAAGTGAAAAAATTAACAGATTTATTATGGCTGACAATAATGTTAGAATCGTTCTCCAAGGATATGCGGATGCATCTGAAGCGGCCTACGGAGCGGTCGTTTACCTACAGTGTTTTTCTTCACAACGGTGCTGCCAAAGTGAGCATTCTTGCCAGCAAATCTCGTGTTACACCAATTCGAGTTATTTCCATACCTCGACTCGAGCTTTGTGCCTGTGTTTTATTAGCTCAACTCGTCAAGAAAATACGCTCCACCTTGAGGTTAAACATAAGTGATATTGTGCTACATACGGATTCAACTATTGCATTGGCATGGTTGAATACACCTGCCAATCGTTTGAAAACCTTCGTAGCCAATCGTGTCGCCAAGGTACAAGAATTGACTGAAGGTTTCCAGTGGAACCATGTACCATCTGTTCTCAACCCAGCAGATCTTGTGTCTCGGGGATTGCGCCCTTGTGACCTTCCAAATTTAAGGTTATGGTGGCATGGTCCACAATTCCTTGAAAAAGGTAAAGTTGTCAAGTGAAGAAACAAGTTTGTCACCAGTTAAGGAATGCGAGTATTCTAAGGAACTGAAAACTAGTTCGAGTTCTGATATAATTACATCTAGTGTTTGTGTTTCAACTAATTGTGTATATTCTATTTTATCTACTTTGTTATGTAAAAGTAATAGTTATATGAAAATTGTTCGTATATTTAGTTATGTGTTAAGATTTAGTAATAATGTAAACAAACGTAAGCTAACATTGAGTGGTCCCCTTTCTGCTACAGATATAGACCAAGCAGAAACTAAACTGATCAGAATGGTCCAAGAACAGGTTTTTTTGGCTGAGATTAAGAGCTTATAAAGTAAAGGAATTGTCTCACCTAATAGTAAACTTAGAAATTTAAACCCCTTTATAGACAGTGATGGATTATTAAGAGTTGGAGGACGGCTGAGTAATTCAGATTTACCATATGTTAATAAACATCCTGCAATTTTACCAGGAAATCATAATTTAACTGTTCAAATAATTGCTCATTTCCATAGAAAGAATCAGCATACTGGTGCTTCTTCTCTTCTACACTATGTAAGGGAAATGTTCTGGCCATTAAATGGTCATTCATTATGCAGAAAAGTAGTGCATGAGTGCCTTGTCTGTTTTAAAAGCCTACCCCTTGTTACTTCTCAGCTAATGGGTAATCTACCCCGCGATAGAGTAGTCCCAGATTACCCGTTCAACTGTTCTGGTGTGGATTTTTGTGGCCCATTCATGATCAGGTACAAAAATGAAAAAAAAAAAGGAATTTTGCATAAAATTTATATTTGTATGTTTTGTGTCTAAAGCGATTCACATAGAAATTGTGTCGGATCTTACATCCGATGCTTTTATTGCTACATTAAAAAGATTTTTTAGTCGCAGAGGTAAATGTGCTAAATTGTATTCCGATAATGGGAAAACATTTGTATGTGCCAATAAAGAGCTCAAGAGATTTCTAACTTATTGAGGATTCAGATGATAATTTAGCAGGTTTCTTATCTGCTGAGGGTATAGAATGGAAATTTATACCACCTAGAGCGCCATCCTTTGGTGGTCTTTGGGAAGCTTCGGTTATGTCAATAAAGTACCATCTTAAGAGAGTTGTCAGTGGCTCAAATTTAACCTATGAGGAATTTCTAACTGTTTGTATCCAAATAGAGGGAATTTTAAATTCTAGACCACTGTGCCCTTTATCGAGCAATTCGGATGACTTGAACGCTTTAACTCCAGCCCACTTTTTGATAGGGAGGTAGGTCTATCACTTCTGTAGTCGAGCCCAATTTAATTGAATTAAAAGCCCTTAAAAAATAGCAACGGATAACCAGACTAGTACAACTAATTTGGAATAAGTGGCACAGATGTTATCTTAGTGAATTACAACAGCGCAATAAATGACAATTTAAAAAACAAAATGTTAAGGTGGGTGATTTGGTAGTTCTCGTTGAAGACAATATACCAACCTTTAAATGGCCTTTAGGGAGAATCACTGAGATTTATAGTGGCAGTGATGCACTAATAAGGGTTGTAAAAGTAAAAACACAATTTGGAGAATATAAAAGCCATTTCAAGAGTTTTGTCTTTTACCTATGCCAGTTTGAATTTTGTCTCTGAATATTGTGTATTAGAATTTTTATATACACCTTAATTTGTTTTACGTAATCCTATAGTATTTTATCGTTTAATGTTTTATTGTAATTTGTGTTATTGTTGAATGTATTACATGTCAACGCGGGGGAGAATGTTCATGCTTGTCGCAAAAACCGTGCGCCAGACGGCGCTACTTTCTGTATCTCCAGTTACTATGTGTTTAAGTGAATAAAAATAGAGTGTTTTACAGTCCATGTGTGAGGTGTGTTATTTAGCTATCCTGGGTGTAGTGACAAACCCAATTAAATTTTGCCCCCTTTTTCTTTAACCTATATAATGGTTTACATATATCTGCATAATTTGGAATAAATTTTTGGTACCAACCAGCCATCCCTAGAAATTTCGACACTTCCTTATTGTTTTTAGGGGGCTTCATTTCCATGATTGCCTTGACCTTGTTATCATCGGTTTCAATTCCATCCTTACTAATTATGAGTCCTAAATACTTCAATTTGTCATGTGCGAAGTGACACTTATCTTTATTTAGTGTTAGACCTGCATCCCGCAACAATGTAAATACTAAATGATCGATGTGTTCATTAAATGAAGATGTTATTATAACATCGTCCATATAACAATTAACACAACGCCCAAGGACAGGTTTTAGGATTATGTCGATTTCCTTTTGAAAATTTGGCGCCGCCCCTGAAAGGCCGAATGGCATTCGGAGAAATGCGAAAGTACCATTTCGTGTTATAAACGCGGTTTTCTCGATGTCCCTAGGATTTATGGCCAATTGAAAATAACCTGATTTTAAATCAAGTGTTGGCATCATAGCGGTGTGTGGAATGTTTGCGATCAGGTCATATATCACCGGTAATGGCTATCTCGGATACTTAGTGACGGCGTTGAGTTTGCGATAGTCAATCACGAATCGATACGCTTCTGGAGAAAGGCCATTATTTTTGCGCGTTAATACTACCGGCGACGCGTATGGTGATTGAATAGGCCGAATTGTACCCTCCTGTAACATTTTCTCGATGTGATAGCCAACTATTCCCTGTTTACTCTATCATTGCGATAGAGTCTTGACACTACTGGCCTCTGGTGCCCAGTATCGATTTCATGATATAATACATGAGTTAACCCAGGCTGGTCTGAAAATAGACCCTTAAAACTACTAAATAAATCCTTTAATTTTTGCTTTTGTCCTTCACCTAGCTTTGTATTGGATAGATCAATCTTGACCGGCTTTTCCACTATTCGCAACTGTTTAATTTGGTCATCTGGAATGACTAAAGATTTCTTATTGAAATCTAAAGTTAATTTGGAATCCCTCATAAAGTCGATGCCTAAAATGCATTGTTACTGCATATTGTTAATATGAAATTCCCAGGTTTTCTGGAAATCTCTGATCCGAATCTGCAATTTGACCCGACCTAAGTGACAACACGGGGCTCCTTGGGCCGTCACTACTCTATCTTTAGTCTTTTGACGTGGTCGATATGAAAAATATCTGCGGTAGGCCTCTTCGGATATAAAGGATTTCTCCGTTCCCGTGTCCCACAGGGCTGCGATGAATGTTTCATTCAAAAGAATGGGAACATAAGGCAGATCTACGGGAGTAATTCACAGTGACGAGATCCTAATAGTAAGTTGTTCTGTATCAGGAGGATTTTCTGTACTTTGCGATTGATCACCCCCAGACTAGCCTCGATCGCTTTAAAGTTTAAGTACCTGTTTTGACCATCCTGACCCCTGAAAACACCGCTCTTCGAACCACCCTGATTATTGAATCTATGATCAGATTGACCACTTCGGCGTCGACTATCGAACCTCCGATGATCCCCAACACCTTGACTTTCAAATCTGTTGGATTTCCTCTGCGATCTGCTATTGTCAGTGTATCGGTTGTTAACTCTGGTATCCCGCCAATTTTCCTGCGGGGGAAGTGATTACTCGTGCTATGCGTTGCGGAATTCCTGACTCGAACCCCTGATCCTTCTATTTAGAAACCTCTCCTCGTACTTATCAATTATTTGCAGAAGGTTAGACGTGGTCTGCGGGTGTCGTACCTCCACATAATCGAAAAGTTGAGGTTCTAACCTACTGATAACATGATCCAGCAATCCCCCCATGTCTAGTTTTAACCGTTTGTGTATCTTTAACAATTCATACACAAAATCGGAAGGTCTATGGTTGTGATTTTCGTATGACGCGTAGAAACGCGTTTCGAGCTCTAATCTATTTCGAACCACGGGAAATTGCTCCATCAAAGCTTGCTTTAAGTGCGCGTAACCTGTCGCTTTGTCCTGTACTATACAACCTAAAACATCAAACCAATCCAGTGCCCGACCTGCGAGATGACCCTTCAAGTATGCCCAAACCAGTTGTATGGGTATCTCGTAATATGTTAAATTATTATCAACGTTCTCTAAAAATTCGGACACATTCTCAACCCCCGAAAAATACTGCTCGGGGATTACTCGAAAATTAGATCCGACTCCAAACTCTGGGTTACTAGTTCGTTGGGCGCCACTGTGCGCCTAGTACCGCTGAAGACCCACCGTGTAGGCAAGCAATGCAGGTTAAATTTGTTGAGAGCTCAAGCATTCTCCCATTGGTGAGGTGTGATTGTTATGAAGGAGAGTGGGGTGCCAGCTGAGGTGTCGTTCTCGTCACTTGACCATGGTTCAAAATTTCGAGGTCCGTCGCCAAAAGCCGTCGAGTAGCTGAACAGTGCGATGTTAATATTCACTCAAACCCAACTGAGAAACCACGAGATTATTTATAAGAAATTAATTTGTATAAAAAATATTCTCTGGAAATAGAGAGTGCTGTTGTGTATTTGTACAAAATTCTTCTGCCAAAACATCGTTTTAGATATTTATGGGAGAGAGAATATCAGAAATACACACGATTTTGTCGGTCATAGTAGATAAAAATCAATGCTTTTTTACAACGGACAGACGAATATCGCATGCTATTGTATTCCAATAGAGTTAAATATTCCCCAAGGCCATATTATTGCAACGGAGGGAAAATGGACACTGATTCATCATGTAACTGTCGTATATTTACTGGCTAAAAAGAGAAAACTGGATTTTCATAGTGTGCATAAAGCGTTCTTTTTGTTTTGTTTTTTTTATCTCATTTTAAACTTAAATTCAAATAGAATGACTGTGTGGATACAGTTTAAACTATTACATTCAAAAATTGCTATGAAAACTAATTTTATCAGTGTAAAATAAAAAATTATTTATTTATTTGCCCTCTTAATTTAAAAGCTCGAGAATATTTGTATCCCTCTCGACGATATGTGTATTCATATAAATAATCTGTATAATTAAGAGGTATTGCAATATAAATTATAATAGATAGTGTAATTAATAACAATTATCCATATTCATTATAAAATTTAAAATTGAGTAATAAAAAAAATGGAAACTTAGAGAGTTTTTTAAAAATAATTGTTAAGTTAAGGGGTGTTCAAATAAATTGATGAATATGTTTGAGAAGTAAAATTTTTAAAAACCTAATTTCATTCAATGTGTTATTTTATTTTACGATGATCTTTTCTTATTTAAAGAAATTCTTGTAACGATTATATATATATATATATATATATATATTTCGTGTAAAAAATATTTAAAATGTTCATTGTTAGCCACAGCCCCTCCATTTTATATTCGGAAAGGCGGCGCTAAATAATATGCTTATATTAGCAAAATATAATTTCAAAATCTGTTTGTTACTTTTTTTCATTTAATCTTCAAAAGAATTTCGTACTGACTATCAGAAACGCAGTGTATTCTAATAATTATTTGAACGTGTTGCCAAAATCTAAGTACAAAATAACTTCTAATAATGAAGATAAATTACGATATAAATTGAAATATTGCACGTAAATACCTGAATTATAAAAAAGTAAAAACAATAATGAAAAAGAATATTAATAATAAAGAAATAGTAATACTCAAAAAATATTTATAATATTAAATAGACGAATATATAAATTTTTTGATGTTAGATTGATAATTATTACTGTGCTAAAACTGACCTTCTACAGAGCGATCATTTATAAACTAACAACAAATTTATTTGTTTGAAAATTATTTCGCACGTCTCTTTTCCATAATTTAAACAAAAATACTTAAAATTAAAGTGTTTTATACTAACAAGCCAAATTAACGTAATATAATTAATCATAGCAGTCGATAGACTAAAATGATACTTCTATTAAAAAAAAAACAGACTGACATCACAAGGTTATTTTAAAAATACCTGAATTACGAACCGGTCAATATTGTAGTGTCCAAAGGCGAGTGATCTCTCCGAATCAACACGGGCGTTGTACAACTCACGGAACCTGTTCCTAATAAGCTGTTACCTTTTTGTTTTTCACCGGACCTCCCCCGGTGCCACGTGGATGAAGGACATTTCAAGTACATTCATCTTGGGCTCTAGTCTAGGTATTGACGGGTTCAACCACATATTTCTTTTTACTTACTATATCAATGGATTCGCATTGCATTTTCTAGAATGTGGTTGAAAATGCTCTTGAAATATTTTGGGATTTTCAGCCATGGGATATTTTCGAATGCATATGAATAACTAGACATTTTGTACTATTTTTTGAGTACTTAAATTAATTGTAATTTGGTTTAAATGCAATTAAAACTTTTGATCAGGATTATTATATTTAAAAGGGTTTAAATTCAAGAGAAAGATGTGTGCGTACTTGAAAGAGGTTACGGGTAAAATCTTGATCTCATAGATTGCCATCCAGGGGATTTAGAATTTATATTTACGTGTAATCAATCCCATTTAATAAGGTTTGTTATTATCATTTGAATTTTAACATGAATATTAAAATTTAGTACAATATTCCATAATTAGTACTCTGTTTGAACCTCTTCTCTCTCTCTCTCTTTAGTATAATCTTCTTTAAGATCAAATACTTTTGATGGCTCTCCTTTCTATATTATTTAGTTTCTAATTTATGTTAATATGACTTTCATATTGAATAATTTATATTTATCGATATCACAAAAATACTCATAGAAAGTAGTATGTACTTTTTTAAACACGTTTGTGTAATACTTCAGATTTATTCCAGTTTGTAATATGCATAGAAAACGCGTGCTACTTAATGTTGATTTCAAATTAGAATCTACATTAAAAAAAAAGAAAAAAAAAGGGAAAAGAAAATGGGGAAAAAATGAATTTGGTGAATTTTTTAATTAAGTAAAAGTTATAATTTTTAAAATTATTTTTACAGTTGAGAAATTTACGAATATATTAGGTCAATATTTATACATTTTACTTAACTGTGAAACAGACAAGTCAAATACACAATTGAATGTATATACAATTTTTTTTTGAAAAATTGAAGGTAAAAGTAGGAAATTAAATCTGTTTGTAATTAATATTTAATAATTTGTTATTAATTTTATTTACCGAAATGACATAATTGATTTAGTGTGTGGATTTCACTGATTTTAGATAAGAAAAGATTACACCAAAACTGATATTTCATTTTCTTAATACACACACACACACACAAACTGTCTCATCTTAAACAAATAATAGCTAAGTAAAATTTTGGGTAAAATTCTTTCTCTAAATGTGGTTCTGAGTTATATAAAAGTTGATACTAAATAATTCCTCTACGAAGTTTTTAATAACAAGTTTGTAGCTTATATCCGAACGTCTCCACCCCCCTCCACCCTGGTACCCTTCTCCACCCCCCTCGTCTGACTTCACAAAAAAAATCTGATTATCTGTATTTAAATTTTTTATCTTATGCTTAAACGTTCTTCATGAATTAAACACTTATAATTTCACGTTATCTTTTAATATCGGCATTTTAAAAGTTTTTCTTGTTAAATATTTATTTTATTTGATGTGATTAAAATTCAAACCGTTTTGTTACCCTTTTATACAATATAATTCCTCATTGTCATGAGATTTATAATATACCAGAAAAATAATTAAACCATACTTTGCAGAAATGTATAATGATTTGTATGCATATAAGTGATATTTTCTTATATTATTTCTTTTATTATTTCTTTACTCATTCCCCTTGCTTCTTCATAGAAAGAACTAGGTAATCCTTGTATTAAAATTGTTTCTTTTTGACATTCTATTTGTGACGTGCTTTATCTCAAAAACTACGTCACAAATGCGTTACCAAAAAGAATTTTATTCAGACCTTCCTGTGTATGCCAGATTACCATCTGTTCGCGGAGAAAAAGAAAAAAGGATGAAACGCGCGTTCTATTTTTAATGTCTTAGAACGATTAAACGTTTTTCGAAAGGAACAAGCCCACATTCTGGTACCGGGAAATGATCAAAATAAATGATATTATGAGGAAAAAGGTAGTTTTATCTCTATAGGAAAAAACGTTTCGTACTGATAGCAAATGCCTCACCGTAGAGTTTATGAATTTCAGATTGTAAGATTATAAAAAATATCTAAATGTTTCTCTTGTGAAGGTATTTCTAATAGATGCTGAAATGTTTGAGCAAAAATACATTTAATTCTTTTATTTATACGGTAGATATGTTCCTTCGAAACAACGTGCGAAGAACATACAATTTTGAACAATAACAAGTTATATATAAAAAATCTTTTTAAGTCAATTCCTTCATAGATCAACAAAGAAAATTTTTATTTTAGCTACTATTTGTTAAATAGCTACAATTAATATAAATATGTACATACATATGAAAGAATCACAACATTAAGCGCGGTCATTCATTTTTATTTAGTGTCATTAAAGTATCGTATTGTCATCCAAAACAATCGTGTCTATAAAATTTCAGTTCAACCGAATGCTTTAAAACGTGAAAAAAAAACCCTTTTCAAGCTTTGCCACAAGTCGCCAAAAATGATGCCTACGTGGCTGTATTGGTAATTCTTTAAATAATTAGTTTGAATCAATTATTTTTTATTAATTATAATTAAATTATTGTATTGTCATCCAAAATAATCATGTATATAAAATTTGAGCTCAATGAAGCGTTTTAACACACCAAGCGGTTAGCACGGAAAATTCCGTCATTGTAAAGATACTTCAAAAATGCACTGCACGGGTTTTTTTGCCTTCAAGTAACATTTTCAAAAGTGGATTAGCCGTACTTTTCTGAAATCCTTTCCCCCTTTTAAAGGTTTAACATCTTGAAAGATAATTAGGGAAAGGTGGAAGCAACACAGCAGGACACTGATAGGAAGTTTTATGGCTCACAGGGAACTCCGTGTTTTGACCCTGGAGCAATCGTAAGAAATCGGGGGAAAATTTCTTTAGACCCCAGGAAGTGTTTGTTTGTTAGCTTGTATTTTAAAATGTATTTTATTAACGATTGAAAATTCCCCCAAGATAAATAAATATACACTCATGTCCATAAATTAAGGATAATTCAGAATCGCACAGAAATTGAACTCTAAAATAAAAATTTCACCTGTAGAATTATCACACACATCTTGAAGAAGAATATGCAAATTACAGGAAACCATCAGATGGCGTGGATAGTACGTCACAATGACGAGGTGTAAGAGAGGGGTATATAAGGAATGGTGACAAAGAAGTAAAATTGCTCACAAGCGCTTTAAAAGCCTTTCGGTGCAATAACCGCATAGTTATGGCACAAAGAAAGCATTTGGATGATTTTTTACGTGGTAGAATTATTAGATGAATGGAATGTGGACGTACCCAGCTGGAAGTATCCGAGGAACTTGGAATCAGCCAGAGTGTCATCTCCAGGCTTTGGAAACGATTCCAAGATTTGGTAATGTGAGTAGATGTTGCAGCACAGGTCGCCCCCGAGTTACAACGCCGAATGAGGACCGGTATATTTGGCAGTTACTGCCAAAAGAAACAGACGTGAGCACAGCTGCAGACCTGTCTCGTCAGCTCTCTTCAGCTACCGGTACGGCAGTTTTAAGGCAGACCGCGTACAGACGCTTAGGATACATTGGTCTATATGCTCGTAGGCCTGTCAGATGTGTTCCACTTACCGCAACTCACTGTCGCCTGCGATTAACCTGGAGTAGAGAACATGCATTGTGGACACCACAACAGTGGTCTTGTGTGATGTTTTCCGACGAGTCCAGGTTTAGTTTGCAGTCTGATTCTCGCCGGACTTTAATATGGAGAGCGCCAGGTACCCATTACCACCAAGAGAACAACAATTGAACGACACCATTACGGTGGTGCAGGATGGCTCGCGCGTTTGGTGAGGAATTGTTCTTGGTTCCAGAAGTGACCTGCATGTTCAGAGTGTAACGATGACAGGCCACATCTATCGGGATGTCATTCTGGAACAACGTGTACGTTTGTTTCGGGGTGCCATGGGTGCTGAATTTCTGTTTATGGATTACAACGCCCGTCCTCACCGTGTAAACCTTGTAGACGAAAGCCTTCAATCGGAGGATATCACCCGTATGGATAGGCCATTATACTCACTGGACTTGAATCCAATAGAGCATGTGTAGGATATGCTTGCCCGACGAATTGCAGCCCGCCAACCCTATCCCACCAGTCTACCGGAACTTTGGAGGGCATTGCTTGATGAGTGGTGTAATATTTCTCAAGATCAGATTGATAATTTGATACTCAGCATGCCTTAGGCATTGTAAGGCCTGTATTGCATCGTCCGGGAAACATACTCCGTATTAACCATCATACAAACCATGTTATACTTTTTTTTGTAAATAGATTCTTTTTTGAAATTTGCTCCGGGGAGTAAAATTCGCAATTTTTATTAATTATGTCAAACATCTAGCATCTTTTTTGCTCTTTACCTTTTGTTTAATAAATAGACTTTACAAATAAGTCAAATTTGTTATGCTTCTGTCTCTTTCTTTGCCTGAACTTCATTATCCTTAATTTATGGACATGAGTGTATATATAGAGAGTGTGAGCTAATAGTAGGAATTGAAAAAGAGGAATAAGTTTTACCTTTTATCCCAAAATCGGGTGAGATGAAATCATGAATGTGTCATAATTCGAAAAACAGTGAGAAGAAGTGATGAAAAATCGACTGTATAAGTCTATATAAATGTGTTTGCTTACAATTTATATATATATATATATATATATATATATATATATATATATATATATATATATGTATATATATATATATATATGTATATATATATATATATGTTTACTTACAATTTATATATATATATATAAATACATTTAACAGTATGCCATGGTATATATATATATATGTATGTATGTATGTATATATATATATATATATATATATATATATATATAATATATATATAAATACTGCCATCCTCCTCGTGTTGGTTGAGTTGGAGAACTCTGTGACCTTTGAAGTTCTCGGGGAGAAGGGATCCGTTCACAGTAGGTATTGAGAAACCAATAAATTGGACACGCGAATTGTTCCAAATAGATATTCACAGTAATTCACTTTTATTAATTTAAGTGTTAGAATTAAGAATTCGATATACAGACAAGAACACTAAATGCTAAGAAGTAACGGTTACTGATATCAAATGAGTTGCAACCTCTTTGAAACTCTCCTATTAGAAATCCTCCAATGTCTTCGGACAGCGATTGTTTTTCAGGAGCTCGCTGTGGACTATTCTCTATTTCGCTGGCTATATATATGCTATTTAGTAGTGACGTTCGTTAGGGGGAGTGGAGTTGTTCCAGCTCAAAGTGACAATTTGACTGGTCTGAAAAAGCTCAAGTTAGAAGAAATAGATTAGTATTAAATTCACGAGTTTCAATTAATAGATAAAGTAAAATTAGGAAAATTGTTTCTTTGTTAATTATTATAATTGTAATTTTAATTAATTATTATTCTTTATTATTATGAATAAATAAAGAAGAATAAGTGATGTACTCATTATAAGTACTTATTATAAGTACATTTGCGTGCACAGCGAGATGAATTGAAATCGCTGTCTTCACTAAAAAGATCTACCACATTCTCTATATTTAAGTTTAATAAACATTTTTATCCGGTGATAACTTTTAGGTGAACAATTTTTATTCAGGAATTATTTATGTATTTATTATTATTAAATAAGGGCAAGTTGGCTAGCCATAAGACTATGTTTAATCGTACGATCTTAGTTCCTAATCCCTAGAGTTTGCTATTATGTATTACTGAGGCTATTTTATTTTTGATATCTATTGTCTTGTTACATTTCTATTTATTGCTTTGCTTTTTTACATTTATGGCAATTTAGTATATGATTATTGACTATATATATAATATTGGTTACAAGAAAGTCAGGTGTTTCAATAAAATAGATTTCTAGTATATAAAGTATATGTGTATGAGTTACTTTGTGACTCTTTACATTCTCGTTAATTGGGAAGAATACTATTTATAATTTCTGTGGTTGCTTAAAAAACTCCTACTCTCGTTACCTTCCAGATAAGTACGCAATAGCTCACAATTCCTTCACTGTCGTTTTTTTATATAATGTAAGATCTGTGTTAAAGAAACGGGCATAGCCTTTTCTAGACTGTTTCGGATGATAACAATGTGATAAGTTACTCATTTAATAAAGAAGAGTTCAATATTTATGTTACGCTTCTTTGCACAAAAACCTGTTTCGTTTAAAAAGGTGCAAGAAAAAAGCAGCGCTGTGAAGTGGTGTAAGAGGGAAACTAGAGCAGATGTTTTGCTCAACTGCTTCAATTTATTCACAGCACGTCGATTTTGAGTACTGTAAGCAGACGAACTTCTGAAACTGTAGCCATAAATATTTTGTTGATATGTGCTTCTTTATAGGTCATAAATGTCTTAAGATCCCACATCTCTTTCCCACGTAGATTTCTTTTTAGAAAAATCAAAGATAGACATAATAGTCTTGCACAGAACATGTTTGTTTCTTTATTACGTGTAAAACTAATGACCTTTCAAAATAATACAGTTTTCTTTTCTTTGATTTCTACATTACTTTTATGAAAATGTTTGTTACACTATCTTATAATTATAATGCTTAGAGAACGTTTACTCTAGGTCTCAGGAATTTGTTACAGCAGTGCTTCCTAACCTCTTGATTGCCTCGAATGCAAAGAGAGAGGGAATGTTTGTTGTTTTTATTTTAGATTGTTTTGATTTGATAATTTTAAGTCAATTGTATTTAAATGTGCCTTTAGAATAAAATACGGCTACACACACTAAAAAGGAAGAATGTAAAGAGAATTAAAACGCGGAGTGATTTCTATGGAATGTCGCAAAAAACTCGAGAGAAATACACCACAGTAAAGAAAATAGAAAAAATGTAATGTTCCTTGGGGCGCCCGGAGGTTGGGGACCACTGTGTTACCGAGTCCTAAGCCAACATCCGTACTCTTAAGTACATTTCTTTCAGAATTTTCAAGGAGATGAATTATTCGGATTTGATTTCTTAAGAGATTTTGCATATCTATCAGTGGCGTACACAGGGGGGTCAGGACAGGATCTAGCAGTTTTGCCGCCCCGAACATAAATGGAAAATACCGCCCTTCTCTTCAAAGCCAAAAAAAAAAAAATTACAAATAAAAGTGATAAATTATTCACATAGATACATACTTATAAAACTTGAATAATTCTTACGAACAAAAAGGGAACACAATTTTTATGTATATATACCATTTTAAGTTTTACAAATTGCAAAATATTTCGGAATTAAGGACATATAGTTACATATCATTATTTCAAACCAGTAAAATGTAAGAGATAGAATCGCCCATTTCAGTAGGCCAATTTCTTCGAAAAAGAGTCTACTAATGGTGGGGATTACAAGCGTTTATTTTAACTTATAGAAACTACACTCTAGGCTAAAACAAAAATCTCCTTTGGCGGTCTGTCTACCAAAAACTCGTATTAGCCCTGTTCCCCTTTTGGATAGCTGATGCTGGACATTGTATGGGTGAAAGGAATGTCCATTGTGAACCCGCTCCGGGATGGGGAGAAAGTTACTAGTGAAAGATGCGTAAACATATCAAATTTCTGGATTTAATGTATACTCCCGCCTTGAACCTTTCAAGTTTCAATATAAAAGAAAACAGACGCTAAATATAGAAACAAAATAAAATATATACAAAATAAATGAAGTACCAAATTAACACCTAATAATATTTCGGAAAATATATCAATTTTTTTTTACAAAAAAAATATGTTTTTTAAATTTAATCCAAATGCTTCCCCGGGCAGGGGTCCGGCCCTATAGCCGCCCCTGGTTGGGTGCTGCCCTCAGAGTCCAGCAAATTTTTAATTTTTACCATAGAGATTACCTCTTAGCGCTTCGTCTATGTGTTTCGTAAGATGTGATTCCTTCCCTCCCCCCTTCCATAAGCGAGGTCTGTGTTATGCCACTGATATGAACTTAAGTAATTTTATGCATGGTTCAGCAGAAATTAAAACCACGCAAGACACTTCGGGAAATAACTTATTGTAAAATGAGGCAACAACTTTTGAAAAAATACTGCAATTCTTATTTTTATTAATTCATTTACAAGGACAGAGTAGGTCGTAATACCTACCGTAAAACCCGGCGTATAACGCGCACTTTGAACATAAAAAATAAGATCGAAACTTACGGTTGCGCATTATACGCCGGGTATAAAAACGTAGGTTTAAAAATAAAAAAGAGATGAGGATAAAAAATTAGATTTCTACATAGATCAAAATATTGTTAATTTCGAAGAAATAACATAACTTATATGAACTTAGAGCTGTAATTTTAAAATTGTACTATTTTTTTCAAAAGCCTTGTATAATATCTCGAATAAATGACTTCAAAATATATAAGAGCATTGCATAGGGGAGGGGTAGCGAACCTTTATGGATCAACGTGTCATTTTTTGTAAAGAAATGTTTAATGTATATAGTTTTAGATAGACGTGATCTATCAAATAATTTTGACTCTGTGATTTTATTGGGAAAATAATAAAAAAAATACTAACTTTTAGCAGTAGCGCACACAGGAATTTTTTCAGGGAGGGGGTTTCATCGAATAATTAGTTTTGCTGCATTCTTGTATCATGCTCCTTTTGATTTTGTCGTTATCGGTTCCAGAACAAAAAACCTTGTATAATATTGAATAAATAATTAGCATTAAATAATAAGAGCATTAATCAGTAATAACAAATACTTAATTAAATTTTACATTGACTATATTTTTGCGTGACTTTTTGGGAAAAAATATCAACTTGTGCCCCCCCTTGTGTGCGCAACTGCTAACAACTCAAAACTCTTTTATTTACTACGAAAAATACATTTTTTGCTCAGTGTAGAAGTAAATGTTTTAGTTATATACGTGTAATTCAAATTAAAGTAATATTAGTGTGACTTCTGTTATTGTAGAATGGATGACAAATAACGTATTAGGATTGTAAGATATTACTTTTAGTAGAATGCTTTTAGAAATGCATACTTTTAGTAGAATGCATGAATTGCAGAGTCATCTGCCAAATGGTTTCTAATTAAATAATTATTTTTGCTGCGGTCCACTTTTTTGACAAGAGGATTTTTTGTTTGTCTTAAAATGACGTTTTACAGATGATGTTCTGTATAGCACGGTTCCAGAACATAAAACACACCGCTTTGTAGCCCTTACTAATCACATGCCATATTTCTAGATTCATCAAATTTGAAATTCTCTGTTATACTTACTCTCTTGCTTTTTTTTTATCTTTTACTGAACTAGCCATGTTAAATACCAGTTAAAAATCGTAAATATAACGCAAATAAACTTTAAAATACAGTTGTGTCGACGAAATTGACTATGCTTTGCGTCGACAAATTTTGCATCATAAACTACTGCAGTCCAAGACGTAACTAAGGCAATAACTAAGAGACCATAACAAACGAGTGTGCTCCTCGCCGCCCCTCGACCGATCACTTGCGTTTGTTCGTAATATTTCGTAGTGAGTCTTGTTATTTTCAAATAAAATACGAACCCTTTTGATCGCTGGCGTGCCCATAATATTGTGTATCGTGCCATTGATGGCACGCATGCCACTGGTTCGCCATCCCTGGCATAGGTACATTTCAGACTTCTTCGCAAAAAAAGGGGGAGGACGCGTTATGCGGCGAATGTACCTAAAATTTTTAAAAAAATGCTACTTGAAAGTATTGGTATCGAAACTGTTAGAACAGCGGTTGCCAAACTTTTTGACCTCACGGACCAGTACATTCATAATTTAAATCCCGCGGACCACTAGTAGGACTTTTGAAGTGTTAAATATATTTATAAAAACAAATTGTGATCCAGAACACAATCAATACATCTTAAAACATAACTTAACGTGATGAGTGAGTATATTCCACATTTTTATGGGGACCAGTGAAGTTTTCTCGTAGACCACTAGTGATCCACGGATCATCCCTTTGACCTCATACTACTGTTCTTGTGTTATTCACTTAATTCTGATTCAATTTTATATTTCTTACTAGTGAAGAATTCGTCGCTCGATAACTTTTATAATGCTCTACATACATAGACGTCTCAAGGCATGGGCTGACCTAGCCCAGGGCCTCACTCTCGGTGGGGGCCTCGTTTCGTTCTCGACTGTGAATAATATCGTGATCTGGATACTTTTAATGGTCAAATATTCTTCGAAAAACAGGGAATTTCAAACTGCTTGCCAACTGGTAAAACTGATCATACTGTGTTATTATGTGATGACCGTTTTCCATATCTAGGTCTAGGCCTAATACCATAAACAATCATTCAACTCATTTAATCAAAATGCGGATATCGGTCGAGCCGGTTTATGCCAAGATTTTTGAGAATGTGAGTCGTGCACGTTTATTTGTTTCAAATTACCGTTTGAACGAGTATTTGACGATGGATGCTTTCCACTGTTTAAAGATCTCAGGTAGGGCCTACTTTTGCATAAGGGTCGAGGGTTCTCAAAGAGTCTTAAGACGTCCCTGCCTATGTACTATTTGTAAACTAATCATAGCTCATTGGATGATACATAAAAAGCAATTTATATGTTTGTAAAGATACACAAATATCTGCGGATTAATTTAACCCATGAATAAGTCGGAGAGATAAAATCCGAAGAGAATTCTGTATCAGCAATGTAATTTACACTAGAGCTTATGTATAAAACTGTTCTTGTCAAAATCTAAATATAGAACCGAAACCCGGAAGACCCTCTTTAGATAAAACAATAAACCAAATTAATACTCTCTTGGTATCACCTGCAGTTATTTTCTCACAGCTGACATTGGCACATCTCTGAATCTACTACTAGGAGAAAGTGACAAAAAAAAAAAAAAAGAAAACCCAGGGAGTATTCTAATATCACGTGACTCGATCCCTTTCCCGCGCTTCGGATTTTTCGAAGCAGACGAAACGTGTTTTTGAATCGTCTGATGCTAGATATGACGATGTTACTCGCGTGGATTGCGTCAGGCGATCGGATGAAGGTTGTCACGTGACTTAACCCCCCCTCTTCCTTTCGCCCTCCGCTCGATACCTGGAGAAGCAGAGCACAAAGAGCAAAATCGTCTGGCGTTATTCCAACCTTGGAACAGTTAGTCGAACGCCTTTGCCACGTAATTTACAAATCCCCTTTCCGTATTCAGGTCTCTCGGTTGAACGAAAGGTTTAGGGGGAAAAAATCGGATCGAGTTTCTGTGGTTTTGAATTAAAAATGCGTTAGAATAGATTATCTGCTTTTCGTCTTTCTTTAAAGCACACTGCCGGCGACATGTGGAATTAGATATGCCTATTTTATCCTCTTTATTTATTTTTTTTAAGAACGCGTGAGACTAAATGTCAGCACGGAAATGTATCACCCTTAGATATGGAAGGATTAATGAAATTTAAAATC
The DNA here is from genome assembly GCA_019973935.1 of Trichonephila clavipes. NCBI lineage: Eukaryota > Metazoa > Arthropoda > Arachnida > Araneae > Nephilidae > Trichonephila > Trichonephila clavipes. The sequence continues at coordinate 131,732 of BMAU01004739.1, read as the reverse complement.
GGCAGCTTGTAGAAATTATTATAAAAATTGCTTTTTTTAGTGATGTGATATAAATACCCATATTGTAGACTGGTTTAAATTTATAAAGGAGTTGCGTCATTCTGTGCTTATATACGAGATCAGTGGCGTAACGTACACCCCCGCATCACGGGGGGAGGACAGGATTCTAGGGCGCCCAAAGGTTAAGGTTTTGCAATCCTTTGCAAGATCCAACTTGGAGTCCAAAACATGACTTTGCAAAGGGGTTCCCTAATATTCTCCGTTACGCCACTGTATGAGAATAAACCGTTAGAAAGTATTGATGGATTAATGTTAAAAACGGTATCTTGTAGAAATCACCTCAAAAATCGATTTTTTTTTTCGAAGATGCAACAAGGTTGTCCGTATTGCAGACTAGTTAAAGTGATGATTAAATTTACAGAGAAAATCGTTTTGATCGATCACACTTTGTGTTGAACCAGTGGCACGCACTCAATTGGTTCGCCATCCCTGGTCTAGGTGGTCTGGATCCTCCCATAACCCGAGATGTTTTTTGATTGATCATAATCCTATATATTTAGAACGTAAAATAAAGTTAATTGTGGTAACTTAATTAATTACCGTAAAATCCGGCGCATAACGCGTACTTTTTACACAAAAAATAAGATCGAAATTGACGGGTGCGCATTATGCGCCGGGTATAAAAACGAGAGCTTTAAAAATAAAAAAAACAGAGATGAGCATTGAAAAAAAATTGGCTTCTATACAAATCGTAATACTGTTCATTTAAACGAAATGACGTACCTAATGAACTTAAAGGGTTGTTCTAGAAATTTACTATATATTTTTTAAAAGTCTTGGATAATACGTCGAATAAATATCTTTAAAACATAAGAGCATTGCACACATACATTTCATGTTGGTGAAATGTATGTGTGGGTGGGTGGGGGGAGGCGTTATACGGTGAGTATACTTAAAAATTAGCTTGGAAGTACGGGTGCGCGTTATACGCCGGATTCTACGGTATTTGATTTAAAAATTTATTTTGAACTGTTTTTTGGCTCTTGACAATTGATGGAATCAAAAGAATATGTTAAACGGCGTATTGGGGTATGATATAAGAACGGCGGACTTTCGACCCTCTTGAAAAATTCCAGTGTGCGCTACTGTGTTGGAACTAAATTTATTTTATTAGCATCAGAGTTATCTGCGGTGCAAGTGGTTGGAGTGCTTTATTTGTTATGAATTTTCGATTTTTTGTAACCCAAAGTGGGTTTGATCATTGAAATATTTTCTATGAAATCATTATTTTTGATTATAAAATAGAATATAAAATATGAAATTTTTTTAAAGTAACAAAAACATTTTTTTTCGAGAAGAAAAATAGATTGAAAATTTGTAATAAAACAGGATTTGGTTTTATTTTAATTTATGTCGCATTGAGAAGCAACACGTTTCTTGTTGCTTACTTTTACAATTAAGTTAATATAATCAATAATTTATATTATTCAATAACTATTTTTGTAGTTTCACATCTCGTTTCAAATTACGTTTATATAAAGGGTGTTTTTTGAGAGGTATAGAACTTTAAATTGCAATAAAACAACGATGTATTATTCGATTGACATGAATTTTTTTTATTCGAAAGATAATCTTGTGGCATTACATTTTAAATATGATTTCTGGCATATGATTGCCACGACTGGCTCGGATGTAGTCCAATCTGGACGTCCAATTTTCGATGACTTTTTCCAACATTTGTGGCCGTATATCGGCAATAACACGGCGAATGTTGTCTTCCAAATGGTCAAGCGTTTGTGGCTTATCCGCATAGACCAATGACTTTACATAGCCCCACAGAAAATAGTCTAGCGGTGTTAAATCACAAGATCTTGGAGGCCAATTCACAGGTCCAAAACGTGAAATTAGGCGGTCACCAAACGTGTCTTTCAATAAATCGATTGTGGCACGGGCTGTGTGACATGTTGCGCCGTCTTGTTGGAACCACAGTTCCTGGACATCATGATTGTTCAATTCAGGAATGAAAAAGTTAGTAATCATGGCTCTATACCGATCACCATTGACTGTAACGTTATGGCCTTCATCGTTTTTGAAGAAGGATTCCACCAGCCCATAAAGCGCACCAAACAGTCAGTTTTTCTGGATGTAACGGTGTTTCGACATACACTTGTGGATTAGCTTCACTCCAAATGCGGCACTTTTGTTTGTTGACGTAGCCATTCAACCAGAAGTGCGCTTCATCGCTAAACAAAATTCGCTTATGAAAATCGGGAACAACGGCAATCTCGTTTTGGGCCCATTCGACGAATCTACGCCTTGCTTGATCATATTTAAAATGTAATGCCACAAGATTATCTTTCGAATAAAAAAAATTCATGTCAATCGAATAATACATCGTTGTTTTATTGCAATTTAAAGTTTTATACCTCTAAAAAAACACCCTTTATATTACTTCGATTTCTATGTATGGAATTGAATTTTATCGATGTGAGTATCTTTAGTAATGCTTCAAATGTAAATAAAAATCAGATTGAATTTTATTATTTAAAAAATAAGAATTTTTAATTTCGAGGAAATAAAGTCTTAAAATAGGCTCCTCGTATATTTGCCTCAAAATATAAGATTTAAAAAAAAAAAAAAAAAAAAAAAACGGAATTTTATCATTTTGCACCATTTTTGTGATGGAATCGTGTGACAGTCCTTTACTTGTGGGCATAGATACTAAAGTACTGTTCCTTGTGAATAATTTATAAAAGAAGATATTTTATAAAAATTAAGGTTTATTTTAAACAAATAAAAATCACAGGAAGCTATATGAAATGGTTAATTTTAATAAGAATAATGATGATATTTTTCTTAGGTAGGTAGTCATAATTTTTCTTATGCTTCTCAAAAGAAAAAAATACTCCAGTACTTTATCGTTATTTTGATTAACAGATTATCCCTTCAAATAGGAAAACTTGGAATATTTTTGCGTGTAAGCATGTTTCCTCAAATTTTAGTTGCATTCGTTGCAAAATATGGGGCAATTTTCTCAAATTTCGTTGCCTTCCGACAAAGGCCAACAGATGGAGAAAATGATTAATTCTCTCCAAAAACTCTTTTACTCTTTTTTAATGCATAAGAAGGAGCACATAACATTCCAATCTGAAAATAAATACACCGTACAATTTCTAAGGGCGTACGTTCGCCCCTTTTCCATTACTTTACGGCCCTTAATTACTTCTTCTTTTCATTCAAGTTTTACAATTTTCTGAATTTTGTTTGAATGCTTTTTAACGAGCATTTTAAATATAAATTTCTTTTATAAATATCTCGAGAATCTCTCTTTATTAACTTTTATTCTTCTTTAAAAATGCTTCGAATTTATTTCTTTTAATCATGCCAATTCAAACATGTGTAAAGCTTCTTCAAGAGAAAACACTTAAAAAAATAAATGGAATTAATTTTTGAATAAATGTTGTGTCACAGGAACGAGGATCTCAGCTAAGATAGTTGATTTTCGAATCTACATTACCTTTATAAATGCTTTTCTTCAGTGTAGATTGCTTAACACATGCTTCTCAAATTTTCCATATTTGCGACCCAATTTTCAGTCATAATTTTCATCGCGCCCCCTTCATACAACAGCAATGTATTGAATACAATAATAATGTACTTCGACGCTAAAGCTACAATGCGACTTTAATATTAAAAACTACTCATAATATCAATATATGTATAATATTACGTATATAACAAGCCCATGGAAGTCACTAGTAATTACTAAAGTTGTTTTTAATTTTAGTATTGATAAATCAATTATTAAATACTTTTTGCCACACCGATATATATTTATAAGTATCTTATATCAGTGTAAATATGTATTTTATTTTTTATCATGTCAGAATGTATTTTGCTTTGCTTTTTTTCAGTAAATTAATAATTATTTTAAATCTTTTATTTTGGACTTTTCGATATGCTCGCGCCCCTCACGTAGGGTTATCATGCCCTCTAGGGGGCGTCCCACAGTTTGAGAAACGCTGGCTTAACAAGAAATAAATTTCCCAGATTCGCAAATTTTGATGTGAAAATTCGTAAAAGTACGTCAACCCAGAGAAGAAGATTAGTGAAGAAATCTGGAAAGGTAGAATGTGTAACCTATATTCTTGCTTTATACAAACATATCGTTTATAAGAATATTCTAGCGTAGAATTGCGCATTACAGTGGGTGATCGGTTAACGAACATAATCCGTTCCAAGACTATGTTCGCTGTCCGAATTGTTCGTTAACCGATCATCGATCCACCATAGACTTACTTCTATGTGAAATTGTTTATTCGTTCTGGAGACACTAAAAATTAAATTTTAAAAATGTATAATTTCTTAGTAAGTTTTTTAAAAAATAATACATACATATAGTCTTGCACATCAATCAGTCCTTTTCATTTTTGCTTATGGAGCGTTGAAGAACATGTCCAATGTTGATTGCCTTTCTGTCTTTTTCAGGATTTTCCGTAAGTAATTAATAGCATTGTCGTTGTAAAGATCCCCAACCGTACTGCCATCAGCTCGGTTTGGGTGCCATTCTAAGACCATTGCTCTGACAGCATCCTACTTTTTAAAAAGATCTTTAATGGCAGATGTCGGCATTGGTCCTCTTTAGTCTTCCTCTTGTTCAGAAGGAGACGCATTTCGTTGTGTTTCTTGGTGTTCTTCATTCAAAATTTCTTGGAGTTCTATCGTCAGTTCATCTTTATGCCCCTTTATGAGCTCTTCTATGTCATTCTCGTTCACCTCCAATTCCAGATCTCTAGCAGTTGTCAAAATTTCATCCATAATTTAAGGGGTGTCTCCCTGATCACCTCCGAATTTGTGTTCGTTATCCGAACACAAAAATCTTTCGTGAAAGTGTTCGCTAACCGATTTGTTCGTTAACCGATCTGTTCGTTAACCGATCACCCACTGTATAATATAATAAAATTAGTCTGTTATTACGATGACAGATTGAGCGCCTTTTTGCGAAAGAATGAAAATAAAAATACAATGGAAGCAGTCCGACTGACACGAATTGCTCTATTTAAAATTTATAATTAAAAAATAAATTTATAAAGACAGTGTAACTCGTTCCAAAGACGCTTGTACCTTGGTACGAAATTCAGAATAGTTAATTTTTTTCCCCTTCAACGAGTTTTTTCAGCGAGGTCACCGTCCGAGAAATGGAATGTTGCAAAATCTGCAAAAATAACCCTTTGGAGACGTAGTCCGTTGATTGATGACCATTAAAGTAATAATTTGGAATAAAGAAGTGGTAAAAAATGTGTGATTATTTTCTGAACGGAATAAAATAAGCTTTTAGATAACCGAAACACTGATTTCTTTATTTTGAAAGATAACTTTCTTTTTTACCTTGGCGACTCATTTATTCATGCGATCGAAAATAAAACTAAATATGTTTTTACAGAAACACAGCAATGGCGTTCATTAAAAATCGGCTTTTTGTACAATTAAGTTGCGAAAAGTCATATTTGCTTCTTTTTGATCACAGATTTAGAATAGTAGTGAAGAAACAAACTGAGAAAATTATTATCATTAGCGTTGATGATAGCGCTATTAGTGTATCTTCAAAATGAGACGATGACAGTTTATTGATCCATGGATATACAGAAGAGCAAACTGTGGTTGCAAAAATTGTAAAAGGGGAAGTTTCGCGGTCGAAAATATAATTTTTCCATGTGCTAAATTTAATGCATCTAAGGGGAATTGAAAATGGTTTATATCATTAGCTTAGAAACTATCTTAAAACCAATACAAAACTGATGGAACTTATAAGGTAAAAATATTCTGTAGGCTTTGTAACTGCTTTTACATATACTTTTTTTATTTAAGAGAACCAGGACATGATACACATTCAAAAAATCGATTTTTCTACATTAGTAAAATAGTGCATGTTTTTTTAAAATCTAAAAATGTATAACACTCAGTGGCGCACAGAGTGAGTGAAGATTAACGTCGCACTGTTCAGCTGCACGAGGGCTTTTGGCGACGGACCACGTAATTTTGAGCCATGGTCAAGTGACGTGGACGACACCTGAGCTGGCACCCCCTCTCCTAACTACCACACCACACCAACGGGAGGACGTTTCAGCTCTCGACAGATTTAGCGTGCATCGCTGCCCTACACGGCGGGTCTTTAGTGGTACTGGGATCGAACTCGTGACAAAGCCAGCCACGATCCGATGCCCATACCACTCGGCTACCGCGGCCACAGTGGCGCACAGAAGGAGAGGGGGTGTTCTAGGGGTTCGGACTCCCCCCCAAACCTTGATTTTCTTCCGATTAATTGTAATTCTAAGAAAAAGTACGTAAAATTTAACTAAGTATTTGTTATTAATGTTCAATTTTATTAATTAGTGCTAATTATTTATTCAATAATTAGTTATTTACTGTTTTTTGTTCCTGAAAATTTACAAGATCAAAAGGAGCATGATACAAGAATGGTGAACTTTCGACCCTGGACACCCCCCTTGAAAGATTTCTGTGTGCGCTACTGATACCACTTATAAAGGGTGTTTTTTTAAGAGGTATAGAACTTTAAATTGCAATAAAACAACGATGTATTATTCGATTGACATGAATTTTTTTTTTTATTCGAAAGATAATCTTGTGGCATTACATTTTAAATATGATTTCTGGCATATGACTGCCGGATGTAGTCCAATCTGGCTGGCTCGTATGTAACACGGCGAATGTTGTCCAATCTGGACGTAGACCAATTTTCGATGACTTTTTCCAACATTTGTGGCCGTATATCGGCAATAACACGGCCGGAAGATGTTGTCTTCCAAATGGTCAAGCGTTTGTGGCCTATCCGCATAGACCAATGACTTTATAAAAAAGTTAGCATTCAGGACATAGCCCCACAGAAAATAGTCTAGCGGTGTTAAAAATCACAAGATCTTGGAGGCCAATTCACAGGTCCAAAACGTGAAGTTAGGCGGTCACCAAACGTGTCTTTCAATAAATCGATTGTGGCACGGGCTGTGTGACATGTTATTGTATTAATAGAGAATAGTAACAATAGTGCAAAATTTAGCGTCTTGTTGGAACCACAACTTGCTCCTGGACATCATGATTGTTCAATTCAGGAATGAAAAAGTTAGTAATTAGAAAGGGCATGGAAAAATGAGATTAGAGGGAGTTAGAAAGGGCTCTATACCGATCACCATTGACTGTAACGTTGTGGCCTTCATCGTTTTTGAAGAAGTACGGACCAATGATTCCACCAGCCCATGAAGCGCACCAAACAGTCAGTTTTTCTGGATGTAACGGTGTTTCGACATACACTTATGGATTAGCTTCACTCCAAATGCGGCAGTTTTGTTTGTTGACGTAGCCGTTCAACCAAAAGTGCGCTTCATCGCTAAACAAAATTCGCTTATGAAAATCGGGAACAACGGTAATCTCGTTTGGGGCCCATTCGACGAATTTACGCCTTGCTTGATGATCGTTTTGATGAATTGCCAAACCAAACTGAGAATAAATCATTTGACAGCTGTTAAATCGGTCACCATCTTGGAAAGTAATGCCTACTTAAACTTCTATACCTAGAAGAAAAACACTCTTTATGTTCGTAGATAAAATAAGCTTAAAATAGGAAAAAAGTAATTAACAGAAATGTAAACAAACGTTGACAAATGTTTAGGACAATTTTTAAATAAGAAAATTTCGAAATCCCCCCGGCAGACGCGAAACATCTCAAATCTATCATATAAATATGCTAAAACCATATTACAAAAGGCCAGAACACGTTAACGTTTTCACTTTTCTCCAAAACATAATTTTTTGCTTTTGTACACTTTAAAAAAAAACGATTGCACTATATATGGTTTCAAATTTTTTATACTGCTATACAAGATATCTGTGGATATATAGTGAACCTGTCGTTTTTACTCGGAGTGGTACATAGTTTCTTAAAAAATAATTTTATGCGTAAAAAAGGGAGGAAATAATTTTTTTTTCAAAATTACAAAGTTTTATAATTATTCTAAAGAAATTATCTTTATATTTTACTAAAAAAATAGGTTCATTATCTTTTTTGTATTATTTTATATGTGTGTAAAAAATATTTTACACATCGAAGAGATAATTTTTTAAAAAAAAATGGTACCCCTATATAAACATTAGCATGCATTATGAGATCCCCAAAATTATGTCCAACTTAAATAAACAGGAAAAAAAATTAACTAAAAAATTATTTTCCTATTTCTGCAGAATGATTAAAATATCTCTCTTTACTAACATCACAAAAAAAAATTTGAGCTCTATTGGTCATTTTTAAAGATATATGTCCCATAAACAAAGAGTCTTATTTTTGGTATTTTGCTCTTTAGAGCATGTCCTGGTAGCCTTAATGGAAGAAAATACTTTAAGTGAAGTCTTTTAATATTTTTATGAAAAGTTGTGACGTAATAAATTCCATATTTTAATTCACCAAGAATACGCTACCGTTATTCTTCAAACGGGGGAGGGGTGATTTCTTTATTTTTCAACCATTTCATAAGCAAGCATCTTGGAGCTTGCCACAGTTTAATAACAAAAAACTTAGACTGGAAGCTTCTTGATGATCTCCAAAATCTTCAGAAACAGGTTTTTTAAAACTAAATTTTGCTGACTAAAAATTCGATTAAATGACTGACATTTGTTGCGTTATCCTGCGCGTCGAGCAGTGACCAGAAAAACGTTTTATTTTTCATTTTTCATGGCATTTTGTTTGGTTGCCATGTCACCAATTTTGAGACAAACGACTGACAATAAATCGATTTGAACCCTTTCTTTCATTCGAAATCGGAAGACGCGATACGAACTGACGTACGAGAAAGAAGACATGCACGTGCAAAATTGGAAGAGGAGAAAAAAACAAATGAGTGTGTATATTCGGTAATCTAAAAAGTAGGTTATTGCCAGAAGAGGGAGGAAGGAGGGAGAGGAGAGAAAAGGAAGGGCGTGTCATTGATTCTTGATATTTATCCAGTTATTGAGGCATACGTCATCAAGTGGTGCATCTGCCTATAATGGTTCAATAATTCTCAGATTATGATTGGTCTTCTAATTCGTTGCAACGCAAAAAAATCCACGCAAGCTCATTTTTAAAACTTACGGTTAAACTTTAAAACTTTTCGTACGAAATGTGTAATGCTAAATCTGAATTGTCATATGAGTGTTAATAAAAAAAAAATTTATTTTTGGAAATTAATGGTCTAGATACATGACGGTCACATGTTAAAGGCAAGCGCGTGTTCTCCATTGAATTCGAAACTGACATTAAACTAACTTGTATTTGTGTTATTTGTCAAAATTAAATACTTGTTCTGTATTTGTAAAAATTAAATACTTGTTTTACATTTGTAAAAATTAAGTACTTGTTCTATTTTTGTAAGATTTAAATAAAATTTCGAATTTTATAATTGGATAAAAATGTTCATTTTATACAAAAAGAATCATCAAAAAGATTTCAAAATTAAAAAAAATCTTATTAACACTCTTTTAATAACTTGACTTGTATGTAACGGAATCTTTAAACTCAATTTTTATCCACTTTAAAAGATCAGATTAATTCGAAATTTTGCTCACTTGTCAAGAACCGATGACAATACTATAATTTAATAATTTTGTTTTATTGTCCTGATCAGGATCATCAAAATTAACGATTTCCCTTTTTCAGATCTCATCCCGCATCTGGCGACTCAATCCAGATCCCATTTTCAGATTTGGCGACTAAAAGATTAAGTTACAACTTAGTTCGATTAACTATAAAAGTTTGCTTTTTTAGTTTTTTTTTTAAAACTATAATTTATTCTATACATATACTTTTAAATCAAGTAATTTTGCTTATTTTTTGTGTTATTATTGTTTACAAATGTGTACTGTTTAAAAGAAAGTTTCTGCAAAAAGCAAATGTTGGCAACAGTGGAACGCATGAACTGATTGGCTGGAAACACGGGATTGCAGTCACGTAACTATGACATGATTATTAGCCCATTGTCTTAATTATTATATACATGATATAAATAAATTGTGAGTGTACTATAATTTATTTTCTTTTATTGATGATAATATTCCTGAACGTGTTAAACTGAAAGACTTCATTCATTGTTATTAATTGTGATATTGAAATGTTCTATACACACAAAGATAACGAAAATATATTTAGGTGATTAAATATATTAAGAATAAAACTATATACATTTATTAACGACGTTTCTACTCAGGACTACATATCGCTTTATTAATCGAAATACGCAATGGAGATATTTGGGTGTGAGGTATTCTGATATCACCCTGTCAGAATTTGGAATAATGAAATATGTCATTGATAAATCTGTCATGCACATCTTGGGAATATAACGTAATTAAAAATAATGATCAAAATATAAATATCCATATTTTTAAATTTACAGAAGAATGGATGGATTACTTGTTATAACCGGTTCTATCTTCATTTCAAAAGATTATTTGACATGTGCGTCAATAACTTCCTATTGATTAAGTGATGAAACTCTTGAGATAAATAAGAATGTAGACAAGTGTGTTAATAGTTTTGAGCAAAAGTATATCAAAAAGTAACACTTTGATTTTCAGTATATTTTTTGACTTTCTTTTTTGGAAATATTTTGAATTATTAGAAATGTATGGACACACATCACATATTTTTTTCTTTGAATGATCTCAAATCATAATCCCTTCCGATTCTTCTTACGTGTAATTATTGTTTATGTACAGTGATTATGAGCTTAACTGTTAACTTATTGTTGGGTTACTCATTATTGATTGCGAGATAAATTGTTCACTTATCTGTTCACTGATTGTGAGATAAACTGCTCACTGATTGAGAGATAGACATTCACTGATTGAGAGATAGACGTTCATTGATTGTGAGATATATTTGCCTACTGATTATTATATATATCTGATCATTATGTGTGAGAAGTTCTGCTTTTAACTCTGCCTGTTTTAAGCCTTTCAAATTCCAAACTTGTAAAATTTACTAAAGGTAATTTTGCGAAATACTTAATTTTTGATGACATTAATATTTTTTATGCATTTATTTTTATATCAAACAGCTTTCTATGCCATGCATTTTCCTGAGTTAGATTTGTAATTGTTTAAATTTAATAAAATAAAAACTTTATCTTTATGTTTGACGTAAAGCACTCAGTGCTAAGAACTAACTCCCTTATATACTAATTAATTATACTAATCGATTTTTAATACATCAAATTCTTGAGAAATTTTCTAGAACAGTGTTTTCTTTTTAACTGAATTCATGCTATTTCTTTAGAGATGGTTCCGCTCTGTTAAAATTAAGGCAAGAGGCAAATGCTTACGTATGGTTTATTCGTAAAGTTTAATTTTCGCAAACCCCCAAATTTGTAGCAAATTTTGCAGCCATCAATTTTAATGTATTTTATATGTGCTTCAATTTTTAATTCTCTGCATGAGCGAATGCAGTGACAGGTTGAGACAGTGACTCATGTATTGCCAACATTGTTTTGATGATGATTAAAATTAGTCCGATAAAAAATGATGGATTAAAATATATGAAATTGCTAAGTGGTCTATTAAAAATATAAGAAATTGCAAAAGGGCTAAGTGGCGAATATTGGATAAATATGTATAGGTATTTAAATTGAAAAAGTAAATATATTTTTAAAGTGTAGACAACAAAAACTCAATAAATTCATTCATCAAAAAATTAAAAGTAAAAGGAACAACTTACTAGGACTCATTCTGTAAAATAAGGATTTCTTCCCAGAAACGTTTATTAAAGAAAATTATCCTACACATTTGTTCATGTATTATTTTTGTGTTAACTTATACAAATATATAGTGTAACATGGGGTGAGTAATGGTAGCGTGTAGATTATTTTCTTATGGAAAAGGAAGTATTAAACCAAAATAGGTTTATTAATTTCTCACACGCATTGATCATAACACAAGACGTCACATGCATTTGCAACTAAACAAAACATTTGAATTTTTTAGGCTATATGTTCCGAAGTTCTATTTGACATCTCACACTCAACCCTGACTTTTTTTTTTCCTCTTCTTCTTAATGTTGCCATTCAGCACTAACTGAATTCAGCGTTTCTGTTGCGTCCTATCACCAAAAGAGCTTGTTCTTTAGTCCTTTACAATAGCTATATTTGTCTAGTCGTTGTTTCGAAATTCTTATTATACTATTAATATGAGTTCATAATGTAGCATCAGAAAAAGGCCATTACCACAAACGCGATTTCAGATATAAAATGTAATATCTTTCTTGAGAGAAATTTTTGAACTTTATATATCCCTTTTTAATTTAGATAAAGATCACGGACTAGAGTGGACGAAGTATCATGAGTTCGAGCCTAGCGCCACTGAAGACCCGCCGTGTAGCGAGGTTTAAGCACGTTAATTTTGTTGAGGTTCCATGTCCTACCGTTGGCGTAGTCCTCGCAATTTCACCATGATTCAAAGACACGAGGTTCGTCACGAATAGCCCTCGTGTTGTTTCATAGCGTGAAGGTAATATACACTCTCACACACTCACTAATTCAGATAAATCATTACAAATATAATTGCCATTCCTTCATTCCCATCTCTAATCGGATACAGTATTTTGTGGGTGGAGCCAATTATCAAATCGAAAAGTAAACATTTAGAAGTGTATGAAAGTAAATAATTCTATAAAATTAGAATTTTACTTAAAAATTAAATTAAAATTTATAATAATTTATAATAAATTAAAATTTATTTGTATATGTGTGTTGGGGAGGGAATTACATGATGAATATAATTGGAAAAGATATATTGAATAGGAATATTGTTTGCAAGATGTTCTTTTTACAAGCCTTTGTGTCTTTCTAAATCTAACCATTCAGTCAATGAAAACACACGTCCCCAATAAAAATTCTATTTTTTTCTTCCCTAAATATTCAAAAGAACCTAAGTTATTTGGCTGTCAAGTATGAGATAGAGCAAAAAGTGCACATAATTGAATTCGATTTTTTCCCAATAAAAACTAAGATTTTTAGATGATCTGTTAATTTTTTTAAAAACTAAAATATGCGTTAAAAAGAGAAAAAGATGCACCTTTCATACGAAAAACAAATTATGCCAAAATAGGGCTTCTAAATGAGGTTATATGCAATTGAAATAAATAACATGAACTTTGCTCCATTTCATAATTGACAACCAAATATTATGATTGACTTTTACATTAAGCGCAACGCCAAATTAAAGAAAAACAAGCATTTTTTTCACATTTTCAAGCAAAATAACTCTAGAGAAAAGAGTCAGTTACAGTCGAATCTCTATATAACGAACTTCTATATTGCGAATTTTTCTATATAGCAAACTTTATCCTGGAACCTTGAACATTTCACTATTTTCTTCGTAAAATTAGTTCTCTATAATGAAGTGCATTTTCTATATAACGAACTTTTTATTTTGTGATTCAATTTTTTCTCTCCCTTTTTTGAAGTATTTCTGAAAAAATTTCAAGTTATTCTCTCTTTAACACATTTTATGATGGTCATAAATCTTGAACTGGTTTTGATATATCCTTACTCACCGTGTGCAATAGAGTTCTGGATGTTTCATCCAAGAAGTGCAACCTTGAACCCCAATTGCACAGTTCACTAGAAGCATCTTCGATATCCTCTTTCACCCCCAATGGAGTTGTCCCGTGTGCCAATTATAAAATAATGTATGTTTAATATTACTTGTATACTTTAAATTAGATAATGTCCTTAAAATTCATTAATTTTAGTATTTAATTATTTTCTTAATATTGAAAATACAGTGAAATATTGGACATTCTTTTTTCTTGTTTTCCTTGCAGTTTTCTTTCTTTCTTTCTTATTTGATGGGTAAGATATATAAAATAAACATATATTAATTTTAAAAAAAGGTGTGAATAATTACTTTTTTTTAAATATATAGTGTTTATGAATTTAAATTTTTTGTTTTATGTGGTTTGTAAAGTATATTAAAAGATGAACCTCTGTATAACGAATTTACCATCTTACGAACTTTTTTCCGGGATTAGCGACTTCGTTATATAGAGGTCCGACTTTATTTGAATGTTTTAAGCATTTCATTATGAATTTTATATTAAATTAAAATTTTCTTCTAACTGTAATTTTTATGTTATCAAATTTATTAACTTCTCTTTGCTATTGTATTTTCTTCGTTTGGGAAATAAAAATCGAATAAATATTAAAAATTTGCAAGTGTCGCGTTCAATTAGTTGAGATATTTTCCCTTCTTTTCTTGCCAAAAAGCTGTGCCAAGTTCAGGGTCGGAGAAGGAAATCAGAGCGGTCATCGGCCTCAGCGAGATAGGATTTATTCGCCTCTTTCATTGTCTCCCGGTCTCTGGTGGGGGCGGAGGGTGACAAGTCTACCCATTGTCAGGATTTTTCTTTTTTCTTTTTACCCCTGTTTCTTTCATATACAGTCCGAAATTTTTTCTTTTAGAGTGAATGCAGTCAATGACCGAACTTTTTTCGACTGCAGGAATTATTGCCGTGATTCCGTTTGATTTTTAGTCTTATTCAATTCCTACTATTAGCTCACACTCTCTCTATATTTATTTATTTATCTTCGTGGAATTTTCAATCGTTAATAAAATACATTTTAAAGCGCACCATTGAGCTGAAATTTTATATACATGATTATTTTGGATAACAATACAATAATTTAATTATAGTTAATAAAAATTAATTGATTAAAACTAATTATTCAAAGAATTACAAATACAGCCACGTTGGCATCATTTTTGGCGACTTGTGTCAAAACTTGAAAAGGTTTTTTTTTCTCACGTTTAAAGCATTCAGTTGAACTGAAATTTTATAGACACGATTGTTTTGGATGACAATGCGATACTTTAATGATAGTTAATAAAAATTAATGACCACTTAATTTCTCGATTCTGTCATATGTATGTACATATTTATATAAATTGTAACAATTTAATAAAACGTAGCTAAAATAAAATTTTTCTTTGTTGATATAAGTAGGAATTGACTTTAAATTTTTTTTTTATAATGCCACACGCATAATTTGCTACAAGTCCCGATAGCCGAGTTGGCAGAGCGTTGGACTGAACTTCCTCAGGTCTCGGGTTCGAATCCCGGCCCCGGCAGATTTATCCAAAGACTGGAATTTTGTTTCCGTTTTTAATGTATTGTTTCTCTAGGTTCTAGATGAATCCAGATCATTCTTTAGAGTGCATACTGGTTATTTCTCGAATATTCCGAAGTGTATAAAAGCAGAGTTCATCGCCAGTTGGGCATGTTCTCAGTCCAGTGTTGTATCGAGCTCCAAGCGTTAGAATAAATCTATTTGTTTGTTTAATTGAACTGTGTACTTCTTTCGAACTCCGTGACAAGTTTGGTGAAAGCGCGGGGTACAATTACGTCAAACGTGGATAATAGTGACAACCTTCGCAGGAGCCTCCGGTTAAGAGGATTATCCCCGAATTCGGACTGTTAAAAGAAAATAGTAGGAAGAGGACAAAATGCCGACCGAGCAAGAAGCCAAGCCCGCTGTAGTAACACCTTCGTTACAGCAATGGAGGAGCCCATCGACCTTCCGAGGAGCGCCTGGGGAAGACCCTCTCAAATGGCTTAAAGAGTACGATCGAGTAGCCAACTTTAACAAGTGGGATGACATGATGTGCCTGGCTAACGTTTATTTCTTTCTTGACGGAACTGCGAGACAGTGGTATGTCAACAACGAAGACGCCTTAGATTCCTGGGAAGCGTTTAAAAATGGACTAAGTGGACTTTTCGGTGACCGTCAAAAATATACCAGAAGGGCAGAAGAACAACTAAAATGCCGAGCCCAGCGTTCAGGCGAGAGTACACAGTCCTACATACAAAGTGTATTAGGACTTTGCCAAGAGGTAAATCCTCTGATGAAAGAAGACGAAAAAGTGTCACACCTAATGAAAGGTGTTGCTGAGGATATTTGTCAGGCCCTGTTGACGAGAGAAATCAACGACACAGCAAGTTTTATCAAATGGTGCAACTATATCGAAGATATGAAGCAGAAGAGAGTTGGTCGACCGAGATTTGAAAGGCTTCCAAACGTCGTACCGGTTGCATCCTGACGGATGAGACTGATTTGGTCTCTCTTATTCGCACAATCGTACGAGAAGAAGTCCATCGACTAGCTAACCAGACGCAAGAATCTTTGGACTCCGATCCCCAATCCTTAGAAGAGATCGTTCAAGACGAAGTTGAAAGGTTTTGGCCCCAGTGTCAACGAAACCTACAGAAACTAGACCACGACCAACATACGCCGCTGTAACCAGGAAATACAGAGCTCCTGTTCAGAAATTCCCACCTGAACCAAGAAAAACAGATGTGTGGAGAACGGCTGACAACAGACCTGTTTGTTTCCACTGCGGACGTCCTGGACATGTAATGCGCTACTGCCGATAGAAAAGGCTGTCTTTGACAACTCTCGAAACCGCCGACGGAACTTCGACGACGTTGGCACTGAAGAAGAAATACGCCGACCAAACTCTTCTCGCCGTTTTACGCCAAGTCCCACGAGAGGCCGATCCCCAATACGTCGTTACAGATCCCCGTCGCCATATCGCCGATCCAGTCAGTCGCCAGGTCGTAGGAGCGAGGAAAACTAAGGAGAGCGACCTTCCAAGGAGGTGAGGCCGCGTGTGTACTGGAAATCCTCCGTCGACCGCCAAGATGACTGGTAACCAACTAGACGTAATAATAGATAAGAAGCCGATACGTGCTCTAGTAGATTCTGGGGCATCGTTTTCTGTCATATCCGATAAGTATCGCCGATTTTTAAAGAAAGTTCTGTTTGCTGATGCCAAGAGCGTTATGCTGAAAGTTGCGGATGGAAATTTTGTTCGGCCGATAGGGAAATGTGTTTTACGTGTCCGTATAAACAATCGAGAACTGCCTTTTGAATTTATTGTTTTATCACATTGTAGCCATGACGTCATCCTAGGATGGGACTTTTAGAGGCGTCTCAAGCCGTTATAGACTGTGGACAAAATGAACTTGTTCTAGAAGACATCTGTCGAGACTCCACAGCGCCTGACGCCTGGAATTTGTATGCCACCAGGGACTATACACTTAAGCCGCATTCTTTAACTAGAATAACAGTATCAGGATATCAAACCCGAGGAGACATAAATGTAGTTCTAGACGGCAGCAAACATTTGCTCTTCGAGAAAAATATTGCTACACCGTCCATGGTATCCACATATCGTAACGGAAAAAGTGATGTCTGGGTTACCAACCTGCAGTTCCGAAACCAAATCATCCCTAGAGGAATGTGCATAGGCCAAGCTGAACCACTAAATGAAGGGCATCTATGTGTTATTTCCGACACATCGGGTTGCTTGGATGACCAGCAAGAAACTTCGGAGTCACAGATGAATTGTTCGTTAATGATGTCACCCGAGTTAAGTGACGAACAGAGAAACAAGCTATCCGAACTACTCCGGAAATTTTCTGGGCTTTTCACGATGACCGACAAGTCGACAGCCGCGAAGACGAATGTGAAACACAGGATTTTTACTGGTGATCATGCTCCAATCAACCAACGAGCCTACAGAGTCTCGCCGACTGAAAGACGCATCATTCATGAAGAGGTTCAGAAAATGCTTGATGAAGGTATCGTCCAACCCTCTGAAAGTCCTTGGTCATCACCCATTGTGCTCGTAAGAAAAAAGACGGTAGTTGGCGTTTTGCGTCGATTATCGCAAGCTGAATAGCGTCACGAAAAAGACGTTTATCCTCTGCCTCGTATTGACGATACGCTCGACTGTCTGAAAGGTGCCATGTTCTTTTCTTCCATGGATCTCCGATCTGGTTATTGGCAAATAGAAATAGACGAAGCGGATCGTGAAAAGACGGCATTTATTACCCCGAAGGCTTATACGAGTTTAAAGTCATGCCGTTTGGTCTCTGTAATGCACCTGCGACCTTCGAGAGAATGATGGACAATTTGCTACGCCATTTTAAATGGACTATGTGTCTTTGTTACCTAGATGACATAATAGTGTTCTCAGAAACTTTTGAAGACCATCTTATACGATTAAGACTTGTTCTAAAATGTCTTCAGGAAGCTGGTCTTAAATTAAATTCAAAGAAGTGTCTTTTTGCTGCCCAAGAAGTAAAGATTCTGGGCCATCTTGTATCTAGTAATGGCGTTCGTCCCGATCCCGACAAAATAAAAGCCGTAAGAAATTTTCCCACTCAAAAGAATATACATGACATACGAAGTTTTCTTGGCCTTTGTTCATACTTTAGAAGATTTATTAAAGGTTTCTGTTATCTCGCCGAACCTTTGCAGTCGTTGCTGAAAAGTGGCGTGGAGTTTCATTGGGGTCCTGAAGAGGTGGAAGCATTTAACAGTCTTAAGAAAGCACTTACTTCGGATCCAGTATTGGGGATGTACGACGAAAGAGCTTCTACAGAAATCCATACTGATGCAAGCGGGTACGGTATCGGAGCTGTCCTAGTACAAATTCAGAATAATGTCGAGAAAGTTATAGCATACGCTTCTAGAACTCTGACAAAAAGCCGAAAAGAATTATTCCACCACAGAAAGGGAATGTCTTGCCATCGTATGGGCTACCAACAAATTTCGGCCGTACATATTCGGAAAACACTTTACTGTTGTAACTGACCATCATTCCTTGTGCTGGCTCATGAATTTAAAGGATCCTTCAGGAAGGCTTGCCAGATGGGCCCTCCGACTTCAAGAGCATGATTTTGACGTAAAATATAAAACCGGTAAGAAGCATAGTGACGCCGACGCTCTTTCGAGAAATCCAGTGGAAGAGGAAACGGAAACATCAGACAAATTTTTAGCAGTCACGACGAGTATGAACCTTGCGATGGAACAGAAAAAGGATCAAGACCTTGCGAAATTAAAACTTTTGAGCAACTCATCCAAAAACGAAGAATTCAGATTTATCGACGGTATCCTTTGCAGGAAGAATTTTGATCCAGATGGAAAGTTGTGGTTACCAGTCATTCCTAAACATCTACGAGCAGACATACTAAGGCACTTTCATGACGCCCCCACCGCAGGACACCTTGGTTTCGCGAAAACTTATGACAGGATACGCAAGAGATTTTACTGGCCGGGAATGTACCGAAATGTCGTTCGGTATGTCATGCATTGTCGGGAGTGCCAAAGGAGAAAGTCCGTTCCTCAACGACCACCTGGACGTTTAGTTCCCATCCCTCCAGCTATAGCTCCTTTCCATCGCATTGGAATTGATCTCCTTGGGAGATTTCCAAAGTCTGCTCATGGAAACAAATGGATAATAGTCTGCACGGATTACTCAACACGATATGCAATAACAAAAGCCTTGCCGACAGCCGAAGTCGACGAAATAGCGAAGTTCTTACTTGAAGAAATTGTCCTCAGGCATGGAGCTCCTCGAGTAATTATCACAGATCGTGGAGCCGTCTTTCGATCCAGACTTGTTTCCTCTCTCGTCGACTTGTGTAGCATTGATCATCGTTTCACAACGGCGTATCATCCCAAACAAATGGACTGACGGAGCGCTTCAATAAGACCTTGGCCGACATGTTGTCAATGTATGTGGATGTAAAGCAGAAAAATTGGGATGAAATTCTACCATTTGTAACCTTCGCTTATAATACCGCTAAACAAGAGACCACAGGTTTTTTTACGCCGTTCTATTTACTTCATGGTCGTGAAGCGGAAACGACACTAGATACAATGCTACCATTCTGTCCTAACGATTTTGATGACAATAACATCACCAAGATAGCAGCCAGAGCCGAAGAATCACGACAGCTAGTGCACACTCTGAGAAAGACAAAGATCGTCGACGTTACGATTCCAAACACCAAATGGTATCCTACGCTCCCGGAGATCTCGTATGGGTTTATACTCCAGTGAGAAAGTCTCTCTCGAAAACTCTTAAGAAGGTATTTCACCGTATCAGCTACGCCGTTTATCAGCCGTGACTTACGAAGTACAAGATTTTGATCCTGCTTCACGAAAAAAGAAAACTAAGAGAAGTTGTCATGTACTGCGTATGAAACCGTACCATGATCCCGCCGAGCAAATCGAAACCGAGGATATTCCTCCCAAAGAATCACATTCACTCGTTCCAGAATAAAGACCCTTGAACAAAATGACAGCGGGCGCTGTCTTCTTTTTCGAGGGGAGCAATGCCACACGCATAATTTTGCTACAAGTCCCGATAGCCGAGTTGGCAGAGCGTTGGACTGAACTTCCTCAGGTCTCGGGTTCGAATCCCGGCCCCGGCAGATTTATCCAAAGACTGGAATTTTTGTTTCCGTTTTTAATGTATTGTTTCTCTAGGTTCTAGATGAATCCAGATCATTCTTTAGAGTGCATACTGGTTATTTCTCGAATATTCCGAAGTGTATAAAAGCAGAGTTCATCGCCAGTTGGGCATGTTCTCAGTCCAGTGTTGTATCGAGCTCCAAGCGTTAGAATAAATCTAATTGTTTGTTTAATTGAACTGTGTACTTCTTTCGAACTCCGTGACAATATTACTTGTTTTATTTTTGTGTGTGTTTAACACTTCAGGCCATAGTGCTGAATAAGATAGGGAAAAATTAGGTTTATTAAAATAATACTTGACTCGTTACTTAAAATTAGGTTATTTTTCTGCGGTTCAACGTATTATTATGATAGCTTTAAATTCGCAAAGCGTTCTTATAAAAATCATCTCACTTTAGATATTCCTCGATAAAATTCTCTAACCCCCGATCAACGTAACTATATATTTCCATTCGGATATTTTTGTTAAAATTCCACACTTCTAAAAAGTGTACCTAATTTTGATTTTGATGTTCGAGTTTTGCAGCATTTCATCGAACTCCTTTTTTTAAAATTTGAAGAAACACATTTGCATGAGTCGATTTGAAGAAGAAGGTGTTTTAACCATGCTGTTGTTATTGTTGCTATTTCATAATTTGTTATTTTAACACAAAATTTATTTTCAAACCTTTTTTTTTAATATTTCAAAGTCTGTTTCAAAATTCTTTTTATTATACTTCAAGATTTATTTTTCGCTATTATTTTTATTATAGATTTTAGTGCTATTAGTTTTTTTTTCAGCATTTTCGAGGTTGAATTTTCAGTGTAAATTATTATGAAAAAATCAATTTTGAACAATAATTTTTTTCTTTACATGTGATAATTCTTTTTTACTTGACATTATGGATGATAAAAAGGAAAAGTATAATGCTCGCATATCATCTTCATTTTTACAAGTACTTTTGACAGTATGGATTTTTCCAAGAATTATTGTTTTCATCATATTATCATTACCATTACTATGCTATTTTTTATATGAGTTTAACCTCGCAAAACGTTCTGCACCATCGGAATGTTCAGTAGAAAAAATAGCAAGATAGGAATAGGTTGTAATATTTTTTGTAATAAAATATATTTATTAGTAGTAAAAAGTCCAGATTGTTGTTAGATTAAAATATCTGCAATCATTTTCATATAAATACGTTAATATCTTTTAAATTAAATATGTTTGAAAACTTTGGATACACTTTATAAAATTATAAAGTACACAACTCAACTTGAATAATCAAGGATAATTCGATGAGAAAATATTAATGATGATTAAATCATAATAAACATTTAATTAATAAAATTACTGGAAAAATTGTGCATAGATATATAGAGATTAAAAAAAAACAAGCTTAACATATTATAATAATTTTTCTTCCGAAAAAATTTACTATAGATATTTTATTTAGAGGGAAAACTATAATCTTAAATCCTATTTTTTGGATTATGAAAACTACCTTTGATCAAATAAGGAAGAGTACTGATTCTTCCAGATTCTTCTGGCATGAAGGGATTTAAATTAAGCTCTTAATTTAGTTCTAAGACTTCACATGGTATTATGATCTTAGCAAGCAGATTTATGTCTTAAGCCGTATTTTGAAGCCAATCTTTTTAAAATCTTCCAGAAAATTTGCTAACATAAAAATGTGGAAGTGGTGAAAGATTTAAAACACAGCCATTTGGAAACTTTTTTTTAATTCGTTCCAGAAATTTTTTTTAAAAAATATGTTTTTAGAAATTTTAACGCTATTTTTATATTTTTCAAATAATTCTAATGATTTTTGATTTGGATAATTTTGTATTTCCTGACATAAAAATTCTCCTCATGGAGTTTCTTTATGCAAGATCTAATATAAAAAATGATATAAAATACAATTCTTTAGTTTTTGCATTAATATAAGATAATTAATAGTCTTAATTTTTTAATATATATATGAGATTTAATTTTTGAAAATTTTTATATTTGTACTGTTATTATTTTTTGATTTTGAAGATTTTATGGAAGTTTACTATTTACTATAACGACACAAAAATGTAACCTCAGAGCTTAATTATTGTATTTAGTGGCAGCCAAAAAAAGAGTTTGATCAATTTCATATAAAATAATTGTGATAAATTTTTATAAAATTTACTTTTTCCTCATAACGCGTTTTCTTACTTCTATTTTAAAGTTGTTTTTTTTGTGGTTTTTGGTTGAGCTTTCTAATTTTGGTTAATTGATGTTGATGTGGATAATTTATTAAGATATGAATCCAAAAATTTAAAACTTTAAAATTCTTTATAATTTACCGAAGAAATTTCAGAAGTTATTTTTACATTTTAAATAGTTAATAGGTTATATATTTATATTAAGCTTGTGGTGGATGGGCTCTCCCATGCATCAGTGTACGAGAGTTAGAAGGAAGATTAGCCACAGTAAATCAAATACAATTTATTAACAAGTCTCAACAACCTAACAAACCTTGACAACCCCAGTTAAAAAATGCAACTTTAAGTAAGTATGGGAGAAAAAGCGCGAGGTAGATGAGATAAAACTAATATTTAATTATAAATCGAATCTCTTACTCTTGGAACGTCATGGCAATACACGTTCCAAATAATCGAAATTCCGATCTAAGTTAATGTACTTCAAGCCGATACTCTATTCCAATTTATTTATCTAATTGACCAAATAGTCAAACTTCAATTTTAAATATTAAGCAGATAATCTACGAATCACTCTCGACTAGCTTTCTTTTACTTTTCGTTAGTTGTTAACTTCTGTCATCTATCTGCTAACCTCTCTCTCTCTCTCTATCCAACCTAAGAGTTAAGGCTTAAATATAAGCTTGATTTACATAAGTCGCGTCTTCTTCTTCGGGAGAAAATTTTCAATAGAATAACATTTAAAGAAACAGTTTTTCAAGAGGATTAGTAGGAGGTTCGCGAATAGATCCGTTACAAGCGAAGTATACAGTTCATATATGTGTCGTTAACCCATTTTCTCTGGTCCACTATAAAATTTACCAAGTATGAGCTTTATACACTATCTTTAATTGTGTCTTTGAAACAATTAAAAAACATACCAAGAAAGCTGAGGTTGTTAAAAAAAACAAATTATACATTTCTCAATCAATCTTTTTGCTGATTAAATTGGTGCAAGCTCATTTTCAAAGTTATTTTTGATGATGGATGATGTTTTCAATGCATCCATTGTTATATCCTTTATATGCTTAGGATTACGGTCAGTATAGCAACTCATAAAACATACCTAATTGTAGAGCAACACTCATCAATGGCTTCAAATGTTTCTTACGAGGAAACATTTTGGGTAATTGAAGCGAAAAAGAGGGCGGAACTCACATTATTAAATCAAGGTGAAGTAGGCTCATGTTTCTCATTACATCTGCTGTTCTACATTTCGAGGGTGCTATTGAGAAATAAATAAATCTCAGGTGCTTTTCACTGAGCTTTAATCTCAGAAATTGAGGTGTGTCTTCTATTTTTTTTAAAAAAACAATATTTTTATATAGAGAGACGTCTGTTAAAAATATTCCCAGATATCTCGAAAGGGTTAATGGAGTACACATTATATATTATTTCGTGCGTTATGTATCAATATTTATAGAGCTATTTGTTGTACGACTGGTTTGCAGAAGTTTGTCTCTCAAAGTGTATGATTCATATTATATATGTCGCAGGGAAATGGCGGCATTCATCCAATCCCTAAGAGAGATGTCAAAATAACGTCTCTTCAGGTCATTTCCCTGATGGAAGTAAGTGATTTTATTTAGTACCTGAACTGTTTCAGAGAAATGATGATGTGAACTAGTCTGGATTTACATTGCTATATGGGGAGGGGTACACCGGGGTAGCCGAATCCTTGTACTTCCTAACCATACAGGTAGTACTATCGATCCCCTAAATATCAACCCCATATCTTTAAAAAAAATGGCACCATAGGATTGAAATAGGGATTGATATTTTACTGCGTAAGCAATTGATAGAAAAGATGTTATACGTCAAAAATTCCAGTCTAATTTTCTAATTAATTGTTAATTAGTTTCGGATAAATAATTTGTATTTCATTGGCTATTGTTGTATTACTTCCACGTTTAATAATGCACCCTATTTTTTTAAATAAACACTTTTAAACTCTTGACAATATTATTTCATCATTTCACTGAAACAGAAATCACCTTGAAGAGACGTTATTTTAACATCTACCGTCAAGTGATCATCTTCTCTAGGGATTGGATGAGATTCCTAATTACATCATTTTCGTGCGACATATAGATTACTTTTATCTATTAAAACTTAGGAGTTTTTTAAAATTATTTTCTCATATGTATATATATTTCTTATATTAAAATTGTGCTTTATTTTACTAAGTACGTTTTATGTAGGTATGCTACTGTAATTAAGATATTAACGTGAGTTAAATAAGGTAACGCCCGGTGACGATTTAAGTTCATTTCGGGCCCTTTTGTTACTGGATGATAAATATTTATAAACAGAAAATCTCTAGTTGAGTCCAGCTTATCCGGCCCCTGGGTGCCTGTCCTAAGCCCCCAATGGATAAGTAATGACAGCAGTTATGATTGAATTTTGAATGTTTATAATGAGGGACAGTTTATTAACGTCGCACTATGAAACAGTACGAGGGCTATTGGCGACGGACCTGGTAATTTTGAGCCATGGTCAAGTGATGACACTTGAAATGCCCCCCGTCCCTCTCCGAACAACCAGAATCTCTGTAATAACATAATAATAACATAGATGTAAATTGATTCTACAGCATGAGAAATGAAATGTTATATACATATAATTTTTTAAAACTTTCGCTAAATTAAGGAAGTTTTAAAAAATAGCTATTATCAAATTATTATCAAATTTAGTTATTATTAAATGTTTGTTTTTATCTGCCTCCTGTGAATCTGGCAGCCTAGTGGTCATAGTCATGAGCTAGTGTTCGGCGTGTCATAAGTTCGAGCCCTGGTAAACGGACTGATGCGCATTAAATTTGTTGAGGCTCAAAGTTCTCTCGTCGGCAGGGTGTGGTAGATTGAAAAGAGAGATGCCAGCTTAGGTGTTGTGAGAGGTTTGCACCTCTCTCTTGAGCACCTAGATGTGTGGGAGGTAGGGAAGAAACACTCGGCATGATCCAATTAATCTATTTATTTATCACACAGTGAAAAGACACAATTTCAACTAATAACAGTACGAGAATATATCAATGGTAACCGAGAAAGTGGAACAACGACCGTAAAACACGTGTGTTAGTGAATAGTGTGAATAGTGTTAGTTCCGGCTGTGGGAATAAAGTTATTTTATTTATATTTCATGACTGGCAGATTGAACCATTTTAAATATCTATATGAACCAGTGGCGCACACAAGGGGGTCAGGGGGTCCGGACCCCCTAAGCCCTGATTTTTTCCCGATTGATTATAATTCTAAGTACATAGTACGTAAAATTTAATTAAGTATTTGTTATTAATGATTAATTTTATTAATTAATGCTAATTATTTATTCAATAATTAGTTTTTTACTGTGTTTTGTTCCCGAAAATCGACAAAATCAAAAGGAGCATGATACAAGAATAGTGAACTTTCGACCCCCCCCCTTGAAAAATTCCTGTGTGCGTCACTGATATGAACAGATTCTTTTTACTCGAAGAAGTGCTCTCAGAGTATAAAGAAAAGTTATTTTTTCACCTAGAAAAGTGCCTTATAGACAGGGGCGTAGCTACCGCCGTATCAATGCTACGGGGCCTCCAAGCTACAAGGGCCCCAAAATATGTAAGTAAAAAATCGTAACATGTTAAGGGGATCCCCAAAAAGGGAGTCTAAGAAATTTTAATACGGTGCCCACTTAGAACTAGGTACGCCAGTGCTTATAGACTCAAATGAATGAAAAATTAACAAAATATTCCATAAGTAATTCATTATTTATATTTTCGTCTACCTGTTTCTACAACAGACAGAAAAATTATTTATATCTAGTTTTGATCATTGGTCTTTTACATTTCTCATTCATCCTTATTATCACAAAGCGGCTTCTTTGTAGCAATGGAATTACATTCTTTCAAATGACCAAATGATCTGGCATCAAAGCCCTCAGACATCTCTTTTGACACTGCAGAACTTATAAGTAGTCAAAACGGTTCGAGAAATCTTTTTCATCTGACATTTTTTCTGACAGCCTAATAGTCAAACCTCTTGATTACACTTAAAAGTAAATACCCAAAAGAATTTTTGAGAATGTATATAAAGAATGCCGCCCAAAGAGGGGGGGGGGGACGGAGATCTTGCAAGATACTCGATTGATCCGTCAAAGTGAGCAGATATTCTCGTTGCTGCTTCCACATGTCCAAAAACCAGTTCTATTCGTAAATTTTGTAAGTTTTAAATGTATTCGGGTGAACAGATATTTGTAAATAAATTTTTTTTCTTGGAGTCATAGGGTACCATCAACATTCTTTCTCAACACGGTATACAATACCAGTGATTCAATTAAAGTTTCACTAATTGGATCGTTGGATAAATAACACAACTGGACTTTGTTTATCCGTTTCCATAGATACTCTTTCGAAGAATTTCGGCTGCATTCTATAGAGTGTTTATTAACGGCGCGCTAAAAAGCAACATGATGGCTATTGGCGACGGACCTCGTAATTCTGAACCATAGTCAAGTGACGATAGTGACACCTGAATTAGCATCCCCTTCTTTCACCTTGCCAATAGGAAGACTTGGAGCCTCGATAGATTTAACGTGCATCAACCCACGGTGAGTCTTTAGTGGCACATGACACGCCGGTCGCGAGTCCGTGACCGCGTGTAATCTACAGCGGCTTTCTAACTGTATTTTTTAAAATAGCAACAAACAAAATTATAGAATAGCAAATTTGATTGGATATCTGGTAATTTGTAACTTCAGTTATATTATATTGCGTTGGTTGATTTTTTTATGAACGCTACGTGTTTGAGAGCTACATTATTGGTGTTTTGAAGGGTCATTGCTGAATAATAAATACAAGCTCATTAAAAAAAAAGAAGCGAAAAGGACGAAATTTTTTTCTTCGTAAAACGTATTATTCTTCTATTTATAAATGACGCCTTCACATCCTTTTCTTGAGTCTCGATCAAGCACTGTCGCAACGTACACCATCGCATCGCGGGGGCAGAACTCTAGGGGGCCCAAAGCCTGACTGATGTCAAGTACGTATTTACCTAATCTATAAAGTATTAAAGGCAAAACCTGACTTTGCAGGGGTTCCCTAATATTCTCCGTTACGCCACTGCGTTCAAGTAACCTACCTCCAAACTTCCACACCACGTTTAAGTAAGAATTTCAGTTTCGAGAGATTTAATTTGCACCAACCCTTCTACACGGCGGATCTATAGAGACTCCAAGACCTAATATAAATAATGGCGGCCTCGCGTTTACGCGGTCATGATTACTTTGCTTTCATGGCCATGTTTCATTCGTTAGAAATTTCAGATGTGTTAACAAAGATTTAGAAGAATTATAAAGATGCTTATTTGAATGAACCATGTATTTAATTAGTTAAAAATACCTTACATAATTCCTGCATGCTTATATTTTCTTAAAGTTTAGAATTCACCACTAATCTCACTTTTGTCGATATTCAAGTTCTCGATGTCAAGTTCAGGTATAAAACCGATATATACCAGTTGTATAATTTGTGAAACATATATCCTTATCGTGGGCCAGTGCAAAGCAGTGAAGAAACTCTCGAAAGCCCATTCACATATCATACAAATACTTGTTTAATATCTCGTGCCCTTTTTGACTACCGTCTTTCAGCATCTCATTCAAAAGAATGATCGGCTCTTTTGCGAAGCTTCATCGCCTTTATCTTCTTCCTAAGAGACTTATCGAACCATGCTTCTATCTAATCAGAGGGAAAAATGGCGGGTTTTTTTTCAGACAGGAGGTATTTATCGGTATTGAAAAGACAGTTTGAATATCCTTAATGTATATCCTCATTTAAAGAGGAAAAAATCTTGGGTTTGCTTAAGAATTACAATGCAATAATTGGTCTAACGTTAAGTTTATGCTCATGTATAAGAGATACTACTTGGATGTCATTTTGATTTATTGCTACTTTGTATATTGTGCATGAAGAAATGACGTTTTCTATTGACTTAATATTTTGTGTGTGAACTATAGGTACTTATTTAGTTATTTTTTAATTTCAAATGGGCTGCGGATTGATGTTTTACCATTGCAGACCTAGTACATTCCCCGGAAGCTGGTATCTCTTTTTAATGCGGCACCATATAGGCGGATACAAATTGCCACTGGTAATTTCGACGTCCTATAGTGAAGGTCATGAGTTCTGACGATGGAAACCTGTAAGAAGATATAATTTTGCCCAGAGAACCCAAGCCAAACAGACACGCCATGGATCTTTTACATGTCGTATAATCATACGACATGGACATTGTCGATTTTCTGCATCATGAAAATCCACCGATTTGGGCCGGGGTCGAACCCGCAACTTTGGGTGCAGAAGGCCAACGGCAAGCCAACCACGCCACCCAGCCGGTTGCTTATTTAGCTATTTACTGCATTAATTATTGTAAAAAGGCATGGTTTATCTAGATTCCTGAGAGTGGATTGTGAAATTTTACCGTTAAATCCGGTGTACAAGGCGTACTTTTAACCCGAAAAATAAGGTTGAAATTTACGGATGCGCGTTATAGTTGGGTGTAAAAATGATAGCTTAAAATTTTTTTTTAAAAAAGACGAGCAAAAAGAAAAAAAAAATTAGACTTCTACATATATCGAAATATTGTTTATTTAAAAGGAATTACCTTTCTTTTGAACTTAAAAGGTTGTAGTTCTGAAAATATACTATTTTTTTTCTTAAGCTTTGTGAATAACACCTCAAATAAAGGACTTCAAAACATATAAAAGCATTGCACACGTATATTTCAGGCTTCTTCGTATTAAAGGGGGTGCACGTTTTCCTAATGTACCTAAAACTTAAAAATTGCGCATTGAAAGTCTAGGTGCGCGGTACACGCTGGATTTTACGATACTCAAAATTATTTAGATAGAAACCATTCCAAATTACTATGCGGCAGTCGGAAAAATTTTCTGAGTGTATCATCAAAGAATGTAAGATAACATAAGGTAAAAAAAAGTTTTTGTTTGTGTGTGAGTTCTGATTTATTTTAATTCAATCATCATGTGTTCTCATTCTACCGCAGAATATAAATACAGCTTTTTTGTAAACTGTGTTTAATATGCGACTTGTGTCTAGAAAAATTCAGTATTTGACTACCTCATGTCTTATCATTAAGCAATTTAGATTTTTATTTGCATAAATTCCGTCGGCTAATTTCATTTTAATTTCGTATTTTATCCCAGAGAAATCACACGGTAAAAATGATTAGCTATGCAAATTTTACTGCTGCTTCTATCTATTCCATTGTTCCAATGATTGTTGGAAAAACCATGGATTTCATTTGCCTTGCAGAAAAACTTCGTCTAAGGCCGATTTCTGACAAGGCAACTTTGTGCTAGTCAACTCGTTTCTGGCACATGGAGACTAAGTTGACTGAACAGAGGATACCGATTCGATCTTTTGTACTTCTCGCATCGCATGTCCCATATGGTAGGACGATTTCTGATCTCTTCATTATGGACTTCATTTGCCTTCTAGAAAAAGTTCGTCTAAGGCCGATTTCACACAAGGCAACTTTGTGCCAGTCAACTCGTATCTAACACGTGGACACATTGACTAAAAAGAGAATACCGAATCGATCTTTTATATGTCTTGCATCGCATGTTCCGTATGGTAGGATGATTTCTGATCTCTTCAATGAAAAATTCCTTGTTGAAACCGTAAAATTTTTCCATTTTCTATACACAAGTAGCCGCGCGTGAAGAGCATAGCTTCCCCAATATTCTATTAATTGAATCAACTGGTATGCAGAATAACGTGGTTTTTGAGATTCACAGCAAATATTACCAGTTAACCATGTGTGAAGAGATCCACGATTTTAAGTAGGCCGTTAACGTGAGAACTTTTTTTATTTTTCAGTTACTCATTCTTTCATTGAAGAAAGTCGAGTTCAAACAGAGGCGTAGCTACCGCCGTATCAATGATACGGGACCCCCAAGCTACAGGGGCCCCAACATGTATAACTACAGTCCCACGAACAGGACTCTCATATCTGAAAAAGGGCCCTAAGGATTTTTGATACAGGGCTCACTCAGAACTGGCTACACCAGAGAGTTTAAATCACTTTTTTTAACGGAAGAAATTGAATTAATGAGAGATAAAATTTTTTGAACTGCATAAACTGGTTCAACTTCGAGAAGATCAGCGGTGTAACGTACGCCCAGTGGCGTAACATACGGGGGGACAGGATTAAGCCTGACTGACGCCAAGTGCGAATTTAATCAATTTATAAAATATTAAAGGCAAAACCTAACTTTGGAGGGGGGCTAATATTCTCCGTTACGCCACTGGAGAAGGCAGTTTTATAATATAAGTGGAGATAGTTGGTTTATTTTCAGTTAATTTCTTTTAATACACTTATTATTTTTGTACAATTTTCTTGAACATAATATATGCACTTCTTTTACTGTTTTCTTGAAAATTATGCTGTCGTGAAGGTGTTAATTACATATTTAAATTATTTTAAGAAGATTTTCAGTATACCATTTGCTAAATATGTGATATTTTTCTCCAAAGGTATCCTGACGTTTGTCAATTGCTGGGATGTAAAATGGTCCATGACTGTACAGAATCTGTTTACTTTCGCCAAGCTTGTTGCGTTGGTCATCATCATTCTTACTGGTGTCGTCCAGCTGTGTTATGGTAAGTTTCTGTTTTCCTTATTGCCATTTCCTTGCAAAAACTCTATCCTATTTCTTGTATTTGGATATCTATTTTAAAAGGTTGTCAATTGTTAGGGATAAAATTTGTTCTGGGTTAGCCATTTTTCACGTAGCAAAATCACATATTAGAAATAAAGAACTAAGACATTTTTCTTAGAAAAACTTTTTAGCCAAAATATTCTGTTCAAAGTCAGTGGATTCCAAATAATAATTGAAATCCATTTGAGCATTCAAGTTCGTGATAAGTTAGATGGCAAAACAGCGATTATTGCTTGAACAGTTTGTGGCAGTGCCGGTTTATCCATTGGGCGCTCAGGGGCCCGGATATGCTGGACTTAACCAGATTTTCTGGTTATAAATTTTGACTCCCCAGTGCCAAGGGGGCCTGTAGATCGTCTGTACCCAGGGCCCGAAATAAGCTCAAATCGGCGTTGGTTTGTGGAAACGGATATCCGCCCAAAGCAATCGTGTAGTAAATTTTAAGCAACGCTGATTTTCCTATTTAAATGGAACAATCAAGAAAGTGTGTTCTTTAAAATTACGTTATGACATCTTTAAAAGCTCATTGGGTGAAATGGTCAGCTAAGCAATGTGAACTAAAAAAGCCACCATTATTTTTAAAGATTTCTTTAAATGAATATGATCGATAAAAATTCTTTTTCTGTCACTTGTAAGGATGTAGTGAAAAGGCTGAAATTCCTCATCATTATCAGGTATTGCTTTGATTACTATTACTATTGTAAGCAAATCAGGAGAAAGGAAGCACATTTTTATTGACATATGTGCTCATCCGTAATACAACTTGTCGATTTTGGTCCTAGCCACTTGACCCTGGTTATATTATGTGGTCTCTGTTACCAAAAGCTCTCATATTAATATACAGGGTTATCAGAAATGAATGGCCCGATTAAAAAAATTAATAATTCCCAGATGAATAAACAGAAAATGATCATTAATATGTTATTGTAAAGATAAAATATAAAATTTTGAGTTTATAACATGGTTCTTGTCAAATAGGTGGCAGCAATGTTGTAATTGTGAACAAAAGTGGAAATTGCATCACAGCGGGGTAAGGCATTTTATGTGCTCTCGCTTGCAAAGAGTCTGTCAGTAATCCCAGTTCAGCGTGAATTTCGGAAAAAGTACCAGTGAAATGCACCGATATTTAAGATTATATGATAGTGATATTATACCGGTGACTGAAGGAAGTTACATTGAACACATTTGTAAAAACAAATCTTACTTTAAGTCTAGAAACGTTACGTACGAAAAAAATTCATATTTTACCTTTGTAATGACATTTTAACTATCATTTTCTGTTTATTCATCTGGTAATTATTAAATTTTGTAATCGGGTCATTCATTTCTAATAACCCTGTATATAGCTCACATAAGCAATTTGTCAATCTGTCAAATTGGGTTGAATATCTTTACTTTGCATAGTAATTTAGAGTAGTTTAATTATAAATTTTAATCCATATAGGCAAGTTCAAAAACATTTAAAATGCGATTAATCCGTGGAAGACTATTCAAGGTTGATGGATGACATTGAATTTCTATAATGCGTGTTCAAATATTTGCTTACAGCTTAACGATGTCACAAAAATCATAAAAGAACAAATGTATTTCAATAATGCTTGTTAACGAAAGAAAACAGACGAGACACATTGCTACACGACATTCTGCGGAAAGTTAAACAGTATGGGATAACAATATACTGTTTCCAAACGACAACTAAGAAATTTTAATAGTTTAATGAGTTTGCTTCACTTCAGGTAGCCACAAAACTATTAAAAAATTAGGGAAAAAATCTTATTATAAAAGTACATGAATGTTATTTCGCACAGAGTTCAATGCAGGGGCGGGAAGACTTTTCCAGGGTTCTTATTTTTTCAAGGAGTTGCGGTCCACGCAATGTCAGTGGCGCACACAAGGGCCGGGGAGGGGTCCACGGGTCTGGTCCCTCCCTCATAACCCTTCATTTTTTCCCGATTCGTTATAGTCCCATGTATATAGTACGTAAAATGTAATTATATAAATATTTGATATTAGTAACTTTTCTATTTATTAATGTTAATTATTTATATAGTAATTTATTTTTTTTATTGTTTTTGTTCCTGACAAACGACAAAATACGAGACCGGTAGACCTTCCACCCTCGACCCCCCCCTCCCTTTCAAATTCTTGTGGGCGCAACTGCCCCATGCCATAGATATGGTGAGGCAAGGAAAAGGTTATTATTATAACTAAAAAAAAGGACGGACTTTGTGCTTACCTACAGAACTAAAATAAAAAACAACACTTTTAAAACCGCTATTAACGCAAAAAGGAAGATACAAACTTAATAATAATAGCCTTAAAAATAATTATATCAAATGTATTTATTATTATTCAAAAATACATTAAAAATAAAACATTTTTATCTAAAGTTAATTTTTGTTGTTATAGTCTGTAGAAGACTTAGTCTGAGTATTGTCAGCC
The DNA here is from genome assembly GCA_019973935.1 of Trichonephila clavipes. Taxonomy (NCBI): domain Eukaryota; kingdom Metazoa; phylum Arthropoda; class Arachnida; order Araneae; family Nephilidae; genus Trichonephila; species Trichonephila clavipes. The sequence continues at coordinate 98,001 of BMAU01004739.1, read as the reverse complement.
AATCTCGAATTTTTCGTATATAATTACTAACTGGTAAAATTTTCAGGTGGTCACCCCAAAATGTCTTGGCGGTTTTGCGGTCGATCGCGATCGACGTAATGCTTACTTCGGGTTTAATGCATATCTTGAGTTGTGTTCCGGGGCGTAGCTACCCCCGTATTAATGATACGAGGTCCCAAAGCTACGGGGCCCCAAAAATGTGTAACTACAGTCCCGCTACTCGTATCTAAAAAAGGGCACCGAAAAAAGATGATACAGGGCTCACTCACACAGAACTAGATGCGTCAGTTGTGTTAGCGTTAGCTTCCGCTAACATTTCTTATCGTGCAGAAATAAAGTCAATTCCTTTTCAAGGCTACTCTTGAAAAGTGGGAGAACCTTAATGTCGGCGGATAATGTTCATTGATGAGCATTTCATTATCACAATGAGGAAGGAATGAGATCTTGGCTGAATGGGATTCTTATTGAGAAGCAGTTGATTCCGGCCTGGTGCCGGTCAAGGTCGATCCCAGGAAGCAGGGCTTCCGCATGGCGTCGAGAAGCAGTGGCGTCGCGTGCAATTAACGCCTATCGAATTTGTTTTCGCATTTACTATTTAATTTTTGTTGGGATACAGCCACGCACCTGTTCGCCTGTTCAGGTAATGTTGCTTTTGCAGTTACATTTCCACGCATCTTTGCTCCAACAGTGAGAGTGTTATAGTGGTACCCTCATCGTTGTTTAAATTGGCGTTGTGAAGTAAAATGGGGACTTGTTTAGATAATTTCAAAAAACAATGCATTTTCATCTAACCTGAACAGTGGCGCACACAGGAATTTTTCAAGGGGGTTCAGAGTCGAAAGTCCACTATTCTCGTATCGTGCTCCAATACGCTACGCAACATATTCTTTTGATTTTGTCGATTTTCGGGAACAGAAAACAGTGAAAAATTACTTATTGAATAAATAATTTACATTAAATAGTAAAATTAATTATTAATAACAAATATTTAATTCAATCTTACGTATTATATACATAGGATTATAATCAACCGGAAAAAAAAATCAAGGGCTCTGGGGAGCAGGGGTGTGGCCCCTCCCCTTTGTGTGCGCCACTGAGCTTGAAGTAGTGAAATATATTCATATTCAAAACTCCAAGCTTTTTTTTCATATGTAAACACATATTCTTTAAAACTATTTAAAATATAACTTGAACAAATTTGGAGATAAATAATTTAATTATAAATAAACCACAATACACAATACAGTATGTTTTAGAAATGTATATATACGCACAGCATTAGTTTCATTATTGTCTTTCAGAGATTTTTATAAACAACAACCCAATTTATTGATCTCTTTTTTTGTTTGTTTTTTCTATTTTGATTGGGTCTTGGTTTTATCAATCAAACGCGTTTTACTCGGGATCAAAATAATAGTTCTGAATGCGATTAAGTAATTCCCTTACATGGTGTGAAACTTTTATTGCTTTAAGCAACTATTTAATAAGATTATTACATTTTGCTTGCTTAACATTGTAATTATTAATACGGATCGATCAATTTATTATTTCAAGCACTACTTTCATGGTATTCGAATTGGTAATAAATCATTTTATCTTGTAAAGGCCTCGCCCCTGGGGACGCTTCCTCGTCATCTATTCGACCGAAATCTGTAGGAGGTAAAGATGGATGACTCAGGCTAACCATGATAAATCTAATTTATTATTACCAAAGATAATATTCCAAGACAAGCAAACTATAAAGGAAAACCTTAGAGTGATATAACGAGAGCTCAAAACCTAAGTGAATAAGCTTACGAAATCCGAATAGCTTAACTTTAATCAATGCTATCTTAAAAATCTTAATTTCCCTAATTTATTCCAACAGATAAAATCCGTCCTATTGTAACCCGGCGTAAATCTGTTTCTTACCGTATCAGCACTGCTTTCAGCGACTTCCGCTCCCTTTTCCTTCTAATTCATGATTATTGAACTTTAACTGTATATACACGAGCTAATCTGCATATCACGGTTTCTTTTTGAGAGGGATGGTGTGAAATAATGCGATTGCTGGCCCAAAGATACCCCAAGAGGATTATTAGTGGAAAATCTCGTAATGCCCCGTGACAACCTGATTGTTTGAAAATGAATATTTGCGAACAAAATAGATAAATTTATGGCTAAAAAAATGTAGGTCAAGTGTTCTTTTTCCCAATTTTCGGTGGAATTTGAACTAATTTAAACCTCACTTCAAATCCTTTTTCCAAGAAGAAATTCTGGAATTTTGCAGAGAAAAAAATGTCCGCGTACAAATTAAGAATACAATTGTGATTAACACTATTAATTAATTTATTGTTGCTCAAGTACTGAAGCAATAGAGCATTTGTTCATGTAAAATCTAATTATTTTGGTACTTACGCATTAACGCCACCGCAGCAGAATTTGCAACACGTGAATCATGTCTTTATATCAAAACAACAAAATTCTAACATGTTTTATATGAAAAAATACCAATCAGTAGATTTGGGTGGAAAATGGCGTGATTCGCGTGGTGCTAATTTGGCTGCGGTGATGCTAATACGTAAGTACCATTATTTTTTTACTTGAGGGGAATTTTTTTAACAGAAAATATACTAAAATGAGCGGTTGAAAAACTACTGACCAGGCATGAAAAATAACGATTTCCCTGTGGTTCTTTTTTCAAATGAAGTGCATATGTTACTGTTAAAGTATATAATTCTGTTACTTCATGCAGTAGTTATTTCATGAATTAACTAGACAAGTCAGTTGAAGTATATAATAGATAAAAAAATTCATACTTTGCCTAGTTATTCTATGAAATAACTAATATAAATTTTTATAAATTTTATATGAATTAATTGATCATACACACACACACACACATATATATATATATATATAATATATATATTATATATATATATATATTATATATATATATTATATATTATATATATATATTATATATTATATATATATTATATATATTATATATATATATATATATATATATATATATATATATATATATATATATATATATATTATATATATATTATATATATGTGGGAGACAACAAGGGGTCCAAGACGTTTGTCTTTCTTCTATTTTATTTTAAAACTTAATAAAAATTAATTAAAAAGGTAGATATTTTAACAGATAAGTTTGACGATGATATGCAGAAGGTAACGCCTGCTCGCGCACCTCTCTCGTTCTCCTTTCTCCTCTCTAATCTCTTTAAGTCTTGAAGTTTTTTCAGTTTCAGTTCTACTTTCACTTAGCTGCGCCTGCGCGCGAAGACTGCTTGGCTTTGCTTTTGGCTGCATGCCACAACGGCCATTCTGACTGTACGCTGTCCGCAGCGGTACGCATTCCTTTTTTCCTTTCCATGGAGACCAGAGGAGAATCTGAAACATACAAAAAAGACGGAACAGACAAGGACTATACGACAAATACATAGAGATTTAACATATCATAATTTTTCTGAACTAGACAGTTTCTCCATCATGTGAAGGCATCTCTTCGACATCCGGAAGGTTCCACAGGAAAACATTGTGTTTCACAGGCATAAGAACGTCTTTTTTTAATGAGTTCTTTGGTTGAACGCATCGATATTTTCCTCTCTAGAGTTCTGGACGTCTGTTCAAAACGATTTCTCTTTTTCCTTCGTTTCCACTGCCAGGGCTGAAAGATCCTTCGGAGCAACGCAAACCGTCTATATTTACTCTTCATAGGTGAAGGGTTATCAGAACAAGATAAACGTCTGGTTCTCTGACACACAGGAATATCATTTTTCAATTTAATACACCTTTTTAACTTAGTACTCTTAATGTTATTGCATTTATAATTCTTAACTAGAGAACTCAAATCATTTCTAGTATTAAAGTTTTTAACATGTGGCAAATCATAACTAGAGTTTTCTATCACATTTGAAACAGAAACAACACCACAATCTGCACTCAAAGAGGATCCACTTTCACTCAATAAAACATCGCTCTTTGCGTGGCCTAGTTTCCTTATTTCAGAATATACACTGGGATGTATAATAAATTCTTCGGTCAAGGTCGGTGATATTGCCGTTCGAACACTTAAGCTGGGAGAGTGTTGATCAAGAGAAATATTTATGGGTTTAACTTCTACCATTCGCTGTTCGCCAAAACATGAACTTAATGTTATGATTTCTTCGGAAGGTGTTTGCACTCTAATTAGTGAGGAATTTAAAACTGGGATCTGGCAACCTGAATCGATCAAGGCTGTTACGGGCTGATTTTCCACAAAAATGTGTACATATTGAAGATTTGCGAATTCATCGCTATTTTGTTTTTCGCTCTCGACTTTCAAAGTATTCACGTTTATTCTATTATGGATGTGGCTGTTAGATTCTTTAGGTTTAAAACGCTTCTCACAGTCTCTTGCGTAATGAGATGAATCACCGCATATAAAGCAATTTTTATTTTCTCTTTCAAGATATTGGGGATAGTTCTCTTTAATCTTTGGTTTAAAGTTTGGTGATCTATTTTTAAAGGGGTCTTGGGTATATCCATAAGTAATAGGAGTTTCTTTATGTGATCCGCTTCTAGATGAAATATAAATATCGCACTCTTTAGCTAAATCAATAGGCCTGAACCAATCTTCTGCTTCTCGAATGCCAATATGAGTTGCAGTTTCCTTATTTAAAGTTTCAAATAATTTATCAGAAATTATAAGATCACATAGAGATTCAAAGGAATTAACTTTTCTTAACGAACAATAATATTGGAAGTTTGCCGTCAATCTTGCAGCAAATTGGATGTATGCCTCGCCTGATGATTTTACAGCATTTTTAAATGAGTTTAAACTCTCGCGAGGGGTTAATTGGAATTCTCTGAGTACTATAGATTTTAGTTTTTCATAGTCATTTAATTCCTCTTCTTCAATATACAATAAGACATTATGAGCTCTTTCGCCCAGAAGATTTATTAAAATTTCAGATTTATATTCGTCATTTATTTTCTTGGTTAAAAATGCGCGTTCTAATGATTGTAAGAACAGATTAAAATTTTCAGATCTGGTGGGAACAGGAAGAGATAAAGTTCTAATACTGTTTATCATATTTTCTATGTTAGTTTCGAACTGTTTATCTTCGACTTTAGCTGCAGGATTTAAACTTAATGCTTTATTTTTAGCCCTTTGAAGTTCGACTTCTTTTTCTAATTTTGCTAACTGAAGTTTCGCGAGCTCAATTTTCTGTTTTTCCAAAGTTACCTCTCTTTCGTTTCGCGATACTCTCTCATCTATACAGTTTTGAATTAAAGTTTTAACGAAATCTGGATCACTTTCAAATGTACTACTGTTCTCAATTTTAGTCTTTAGATTAGCTATAGTGTCCGTACTCTCCACAGTACCGTCTAGATCCTCAACAACTCTTATGAGATCCTCTTTAAGAGCGTTTTTATACATTTTAGAAAAATATGGAAAGATCCTACCTTTTTTTTCTGGCTCCCTTGTTGCTCGCACGTACGATGTATCCAATGAAGAAAAACGTTGTGAATCCACTGATTTCACCTCTTCGCAGGTAATATAGTTGAAATTGTTCGAATTGACACCTCTTCGCAGGTGTTTGTGAAATTGTAGTTCCGGCCTCTACACAGGCGGAATTTTCGACGATGGGTTCCAACCTCTACACAGGCGGAATGAAGTTTCCGAAAAATGGCGGCGCGTCTCCTCCACGGACGGCTTTTGTTCACGTTCCAAACTTTGATCAAAATCGAAATTTTTTTTTCAATCCCGGCCTCTACACAGGCGGAGTATTCATGCTGAGTTCAAACCTCTACACAGGTTGAACGAAGTTTCCAAAAAATGGCGGAGCGCGTCTCCTTCACGGACGCTTTTGTTCATTGTCCAGACTTTGGTTCAAAATCGAAATTTTATCGATCCCGGCCGAGCCCCCATAATTTGTGGGAGACAACAAGGGGTCCAAGACGTTTGTCTTTCTTCTATTTTATTTTAAAACTTAATAAAAATTAATTAAAAAGGTAGATATTTTAACAGATAAGTTTGACGATGATATGCAGAAGGTAACGCCTGCTCGCGCACCTCTCTCGCGTTCTCCTTTCTCCTCTCTAATCTCTTTTAAGTCTTAAAGTTTTTCAGTTTCAGTTCTACTTTCACTTAGCTGCGCCTGCGCGCGAAGACTGCTTGGCTTTGCTTTTGGCTGCATACCACATATATATATTATAAATATATATATATATATATATATATATATATATATATATAATATTATATATATATTATATATATATATATATATATTATATATATATATATATATATATATATATATATATATATATATATATATATATATATATATATATATATATATATATAACCTCTCAAAAATACATCTTATCCCTACTGCGGATAATTAATTGAAAAACAATAAGGAAAAGCAAATGATATATCTTATTATTGCTCATATTGCCAACATTAGCTTAACAGAAAGGGAAAAAAAGAATACTTTTGCATCTGTTTCTGGCACAATTAACTTTTCTACTTCTTGAAATTTAAGGATATTATAATGCCGGAGTAACCAATAATCATATGGTAGCTTTTTCTGTGCTGTTTTAGCACTTTTTACTTCTACTATCTAAGTTGATAATTTTCCACTATTAAGTGCAGCACTTTTTTTCTTTGCCACCCGCTTATTTAATAAAGATTCAAATCTCTTGCATTGAATTTTTCTTATTTTCAGGTTAGCCTTCTTTCTTGAGAAAGTCATTGCTTGAAAATACACAGGTTGCAAAAATATTTGTTAATAATTAAAAATGTAAAACACTGACATAAATACACCGCCTAAATTCTACGTTAAATAGCTTTTTCTAAACTACGTTTTTTCCGTGAACAGCGAATCTAAAAATAAGCCGGTCCCCTTATTTTCACCTTAAGGTATAGAACTACGTTCGGAACCATGATTTTGCAAAAGCGTATAAATGAATAATATTTATGATACTTAGTGTCACTTAGATTAGAAAATGTATATAAAATTGTTTTAAGAATATTATTACAATAAAAAATTATTTAAGTACAATATTTCGACAAAAAATGCACATAGAATGATCCTTTTTAAAAGTATTATCCTTTTGTGAAAAATGCTTCTATTATAATAATATTTTGCCCGTATATAGCTCACACCTCTGTACAGAGGCTCGAGTAGAATTTTTGAAATATATAACTTAGAAGTGGGTTTAGCCATGTTTTACGACAACACAGGGAAGAAATTTTAAGAAAAAAACGCCGATAATTATTCCACTGGGTTGTAATTCTGAAAATAATGTGAATTTTTCAAAAAAAAAATAGTTCAGACTCTCTGGAGAAGTCTTTACTTTATATAAGCAAAACATTATTATTTTAGAAGCATTTTTTATGAAAGGAGAAAATTTTAAAAAAAAAAGGTTGTTCTAAGTTAATTTTTTTGCCAAAATATTGTATTTAAATAATTTTTTTGTCAAAATGTCCTTAAAACAATTTTATACATATATTTTAATCTAAGTTACACTAAATATCAAGAAAATTATCCATTTATACGCTTTTTTAAAATCACGGTTCCGAACGTAATCAGATACCTTAAAAAAGTTCCGAAAATTTTCGAGTTATATATATATATACTAACTGGTATACCCGTTCTTCGCATGGGTGAACTAAAAAATTAAACAACACAGATTGAAAGATAAAGAAGTTTTTTTAATGAGTTAATTTTACGTGAATTGCAAATTAAATAGAAAAAAAAAGCTTTTTGCATATTTCAGCTAAATAAAAAAAACACATATATTAAACTTTAAGTATGTAGATTTAATAGCTGATAAAAAGGAATGTGTTTTTGTTTATAATTCCCCATAACAATCTTGAGGGTCGATTTTTGAAAATACCTCCCTAAGCTGATCTCTGCTCAACAAAAGTAACACATTGTTAAAAGTTTTGCGTAATGAACGCTTAAAATAGTGTAAATAATTTATATCTGAAAGTGTAATGCATTATTATTACTTTTTGTTGTATTTATTTTATGTTAAAATTGTAATATTTGCAAGCAACGCCGTTTCTTAAATTATAATGGCTAAAATGGAGACTCAATGAAAAACACAGCGAAATGACAACGATAGAGTCAAGTTGGCAAATGTCTAGCTACTTTCATAGCTCGAGCTTTATTTGAGCTTTCTAAAACCCGCCGTGTAGGGGCGCGATGCACGTTAATAGTTTATGAACCGCATCATGATTTACCTCAGTTTTTTTTATACAATATATTTTTTTGGATCAGTACATTGAAAATTAAGGGATATACATAAACAAAATACTCCACTTTGGAAAATTTAATCTGTTAGAGAGCTAATAAATTAATTTAAGATACTCCACTGTAAAATTAATTATATACACCGTTCACTTAAAATAAATAGTCAAATCGTTTTTTAATGTCTTCATTAACATACAAAAACATAAGACACTTAAATTTTGACATAAAATATTTTTTCGGGACGAAAAAATAATCTTTGCAATCCGCTGAAAACGCATATCTCCTGCAAAAGTGTTCGCCTTCCCCGCTAAAATACTCATCATAGAACACATGCTGCCACATACATCTTGGAAGAGTGGATTTCAAAGAATATTCCTGTTAAGTATTGGTAGAATATTTCTTCTAAGTTGGTGTGGCGTGGTAGTTAGGAGAAGGGGGTGCCAGGTCAAGTGTCGTCCACGTCACTTGACCATGGTTCAAAATTACGTGCTCCGTTGCCAAAAGCCGTCGTGTAGCTGAACAGTGGGACGTTAATATTCATTCACTCCAAAAAATACAGTACAGTATTTATAATTCTTTTTATTCTTAAAAATGCAATATCCGCCTATTCAATTAAAATTATAGCGTTATAATTTACTACTACAAATATCGTTATATTTTGGACACTTCTAACAATATCTTTATAAATTATAGCCTATACTATAAATTATAGCTTATGTGTTATTCTGATGTAAAAGCTATATTACTGTAAAGTTTCATTAAAATCCATTCAGTTGTTTTTGCGTGAAAGTCTCCCAAACATCCTCACAAATTTGCACATTTATAATATACATCTAGATATATATTCGGAAATATACAGAATTTCCTTACTAAACTCAATTTTAGATATTCTATGCTAAATTTCTTCCGTGAGAAAATGACGCATGAATTCTTTCCATTTTTTTTGAATATATCAAAGACCCAGATCAAGAGAATTTATGTTCCCCTAAAACTTAAGTCATTACATAATTGTGGCCGAGAATTAAATCAATACATCGTTCCTAATGAGTATAGCCTTGTAATCCGAACTTATCGTATTTCTCCCGCTTTTTCGAAAAAGCTGACATCTGACATCACGTAATCTTTTTCCTCCCCAGTAAACAATATTTATATTCCTCAGTCGGATTCTAACATTTCCGCCCGTGACGAGAACGCTGGATCGGAATAAATGTTCAAATCCATGCTAATGCGCATTTCTTCAATTCCCTCATATTTCAAGGGGAATCGTAAATTATGTAAATTCATTAAATTATGGTCGTAACTATACGTATTTGAATCTCGAGACTCACGTCAGCGTTGCAGTCAATCATAATTAACGCCTGTGAAACGCATATTTAAATTAATCACCATCTTACGTTATTGTGTTGCGAAATTTCATCATGCAAGGTAGTTAGGAAAGATTAATGTAATGTTTCAAGTCTGTGTTAAGGGTAACTCTTAGAAACCAGGATATTGTATAAATTTGCTTGGCAAATCACTTACAGCCATGCAGACTCTCGTAATTACCGTGTTTACTCGAATCTAAGCCGCACCCCGAATTCTCAGCAAGTTTTTGTGAACAAAATGTTGTCATCGATTGTAAGCCGCACATCCAATTCTCTACACGTTTTGGAGAACAAATAAAAAAAATGTGTAAAAGGTTTATTAATATCTGATGTTTAAGAAATTTCTTAAAATTTTTTTTAACGAGAAATAATAAGAAGTAAATAACCAATTTATTCTACCATTATTAAAAACTTTCAAATATATACATGAACCTATAATTATTCTAGCCGTCAGTGTCATAATTCGAAAATGATTCGTCACTCTCATTGTCACAGCTGACTTCGGAATGGGTGCTGGTGTCATCGACATTTTCCAACTCGGTGTCGTCTTCCGTGTCATCCAATGCATTTGTTATGCAACATTTTTTTTAATGAATGTTCAGTAGAACGTCGTTTATCCGAATCCATTGGGGCCGGACACCGATCGGATATCCGAATGCGATCCATGCAGTATATGAAACCGGACACTATACGAATATTGAAAATCATCACATGCTGGAAACGAGCTTAAAGAAAAAGCAAAATAGGAGCAAAATGTCGCAATTTTACCATTATTGTGGAAAATAATCACTAGTTATCACTGTACCATTGTACACCTTCGTTTTTTCTCTGCAAGGTCTCTGATTCTTCTGAGCAGCAGTATTTGAGTAGGACAGCACTCTGATTGTTGTTCCTACCACTCCATAGCTATCTCTAACGCAGAAAACATGACAGCATTTGATGGATCCTTGCTACTTTCGTTGTTGTCTTCATCTTTATCCGTTTCACCGTCGACAGGGTAGGATTTTTCTTGCACGGAAATCACAATCTCGTAATCATTTAGCATTTGAAATCTACAGTCTTCTGCATTGCATGCCATCCAGGTTTCTACATCTTCTTCATCGAATTCTTGAAATCCTGGAATCGATTGTTTAAAGCCGGTAATCTCCATTTTCTCCCTTCGCGAGACGGCTCAATATTTCAAGTTTTGTCTCTATAATCAAGACGTTGAGCTCCCGTTTTGAATTCGAAGCCATAGCAGCTCACAGCTCAACAAAAGAGCACGTATACACCACCTCGCTTGGAAACAAACTAACCTAATATTCTGCGCAGATGTTTACCATATCATACAACTGAAATTCCCAAATATTTCTGACCTTGGGTTTTCTCGTCACTTTTGGCCTCACGCGAAATAACTGTAGAGTATTGCACTACTCGAAAACGTATTCACACACAGTACATGTAGTTGACAAAAAAAAACTGGTCCGGATATTTGACGCTCCGGATAATAAACGTTCGGATAAACGACATTTTATTGCAATTTTGTTTACGCCATCGTGTCACCGTATCACAAATATTTGGTGGCTGCTGCTCTGTTTCTGTTTTTTCCTGCATACAAAATTGCCTCCTTTTCAACCTTGCATCTTAATGAACTCATCTTGATGCTATTATCTATATCTTTCATGTTTAGATGATTAAAAAGAAAGCGTAAAGAAAAAAAACCCCTCCTAAATACGAGCAAACTACGATGTTTAGGATAGATTGAATACTGCAGATAAACACCGGAATGGGATAAGTCATTGATGCAAGTGCTCAGAGTGGACGGTTACATTTTTCATTTTGAAAGGGGTGTAATTTCTATTTCCCCCATCCAACAAATGCTTTGCCTTCGATTCTAAGCCGTACTCGATTTTCAGTAGCATGAACACTGGAAAAATATTGCGGCTTAGATTCGAGTAAATACGGTAAGTTCTATATCATATCTTCTTATTGAGATCCAAAGCGGAATAGACATTGAGAAGAAATTAAAAATCAGTTTGTCGAATTTTATGTCAAAATCAGTGACGGATTTATTTAGGGCGACAAATTTTTAGAGGCGCAAAAATTTGAAATCGATTTTGTTTTCAATCAACTGTAAAATCGGATTCTGATGCCTTCTTTTCTTGCTTTAACCACCTCAAGATGTCAATATTAAAAGGGTGGAATTGTTTCTTAGAGTAATTGTGTAAGTAGTACAATTTGTAAAATATCTAACAAATAGGTACTAAAAAAAGTTTTCGTTAAATATAGCACATTTATCTATTGACGTTAGAGTTTTCATAAATTTTTCTTAAAAACTCTATGTAGCATTTGTTTGCTCATTATTATAACACACAATATTGATTCACCATTTTTGATTATGCCTTTGTCCGGTTACTCAAAAACTCTATTATTTTATATACACTGGTGTGCAAAAATTAAGGACGAAGTCGAAACATTAGCATATCAGCTGAACGAAGAGGCAGATCGGACAGAAAGACCAATCAGGAGATTAAGTAAGGTGATGTACGGTAGCACATGCGCAGATATGCAGGTAGACGTAAAGGGGGAGTGTCTGAGTAGTATAAAGCATGTTGTCGGTGTAAGATCAGTATTTCTGGCAAAGAGATTGCACGCCGTATAGCAGTTAAAATCACACCGAGTTGCTGCCTCAGCGAGAAATGGCGAATAATCAATCTGTTAGACGACATCTGGATGCTTTTACCCGAGGTCGAATCATTGGGAAGTTGGAGGAAGGCCGCAGTGTGACAAGTGTGGCTGCAGAGTTCGGAATTGCTCACAGCATCGTTTCACGACTTTGGAGACAATTTCAAACTACAGGAACAGCTATCCGGGGGTTCAGTAGTGGTCGTCCACGAGGAACCACACCCGCAGATGACCGGTACATTGTCTTACAGGCCAGAAGAAACAGGCGGCAGACAGCGGGAGAAATCACTAGACACACGACACAGGCGACTGGACGACCGATATCGCGTTTTTACCGTGGCCAGATGACTGCACGGTGGTGGTCTGTTTGCACGACGCCCTGTACGGTGTGTACCTTTAACGCCTGCCCATCGGAGAAGGCGTTCTCTGTGGTGCCGGGAACACCAGAATTGGAGAGACAATGAATGGGGACGAGTACTCTTTACAGATGAGAGCAGATTCAGTTTGAGTAGCGATTCTCATCGCATACTCATCTGGAGAGAGCGGGGAAGCCGCAATCATCCCTCGAACATCATTGAAAGGGACAGGTATGGAGGTCGCGGTGTTCTCGTTTGGGGAGGCATCGTGCTTGGTAGTCGTACAGACCTTCACATCTTCGACGCAGGCTCAGTCAACGGGACCCGTTATTGTAACGAGATTCTTCTTCCATATGTGCGTCTTTTTAGAGGCGCTATGGGTCTGCAGTTCTTTTTCATGGACGACAATGCACCATGTCATCGCACAGTAGCTGCCGAACAGCTCTTAGAGAATGAGGATATTGAACGTATGGATTGGCCGGCACGATCTCCGGATCTCAATCCCATCGAGCATGTATGGGATTTTCTAGGCAGACGCTTGGCAGCTCGTACCTTACCACCAGTAACGATTCGGGAGCTTCGATTGGCGCTGCAAGACGAATGGGCAGCAATGCCTCAACAACTCATTGACACCCTCATTCTCAGCATGGGCAGACGCTGTGAAACCTGCCTAACAGTCAGGGGAGATCATATCCCCTACTAAAGACCAGATGTTTCTTGCTGGACACCCATCACAGGGATGTTTCGGCCTTCAGTCGCATTGCGCTCCATGCTACTTTTTCAATCAAGCTTCTTTTTATCCCTCTGATTTCTCTTTTAGTAAGTGTTGCTTACATTACACATGTCCTTACGTATTGGGGATCTTACGGTATTAAATGTGTTGATTTGGAAAGCTTTTGTACAAAGTTACACTGAAAAAACTGTCTCGTCCTTAATTTTTGCACACCAGTGTATACAGTCGTACCTCTATATAACGAAGTCGCTGAATCCCCTCCAAAAGTTCGGTAGATGAAAAATTCGTTATATTGAAGTTCATCTTTCAATTTTCTTTATAATGCACGTAAAAGCAATTTTAAATTCATAAACATTATGTTTTCAAAAAAAATAATTATTCACACCTTTTTGCAAATTAATGTATATTTATTTTACATACCTTACCTATAAAAAAGAAAGAAAAACTTCAAAAAAGTTTCTTGACGCCTTTATCCACTTCCCGAAGAATTAAAATTTTTCTTTGATACTCAACCACTAGGTTTTGACATTTTAGAGCTACAAGAAGTTACCAGTACGACTTATCAATACTACAAATGAACGGAGATTAGTTAAAGGTCACGAGACTCCACTGAGAGTGAAAGGGGATATCGAAGATGTTTCCTGTGAACTGGACAATGAGGATTATAGGTTGAACTTCTACGACGATATGCCGAGAATTCCAATGCTCTCGGCGAGTTAATCCCCTAATAAAACCAGTTCAAGATTTATGACCCCTGTAAATGTGTAAAAACAGAGAACAACTCGAAATGTCCAAAAATACTTCGGAAATAGGGAGAAAAAAATTGGAATCACAAGAGAAAAAGTTCGTTATATAGAAAATGCATAGTTCGTTATATAGAAAATGCTATAGGGAAGCTATTTTCAGAAGACAATCGTGAAATGTTCTTAGTTGCAGGAAAAAGTTCGTTATATAGAAAAATTCGCAATATAGAGGTTCGTTATGTGAAGGTTCGACTGTATATATAAGGGCGTCAAATTAACTTGGACCTTGGGCTCCATCGAACCTAAATCCGTCACTCGCTAGAATTCCCCAAATTTTAAGTGTAGGCTTAAATTTGGTATGTTTTTTAACATTACGATTTATGTAAGCATCATTTAAGATTACGAAATACATAGGGACATTATTGATTCTTATTTTAATAAATATGATTAAGCAACGAATTTTACTTTAATTTCATAATATAAATGAATTTTATATTTATTTTTGTCTCAAAGTTTTTCTAAAGTTTTATTTATGTAAGTGAAACATGCATAGATTATCACACATCCAATCAATTTGCATAAAATAATGAAATGCACGCAATTAATTTCTTTGACTTGATTGATTGATTGTTTATTAATGTTACATTTCGAAGCCACACGAGAGTTATTGAAGCTACGAGCCTCTTAATATTGAACCAGAGTCAAGTGATGAGGGCGACCCTTATCAAATTTCCACTTCTTGTTAATGTGAGGACTAAGTCCTCATAGATTTCGCGTGGTGAAGTGACAAGGTTTCTCTTAAGTGACAATGTTTTATCGCGCTTGAAAATAAATTAAATAATCGAATTTTCAAAAGGAAAAAATATGTTTAGTACGCAGTGGAATAAATAAAAAAGTGTACAACAAATTATTATTTTATTGATCGGAACTCGTTTTAATGTCTCTAAAGTTACCTGGACGGTGGGAAGTACTGCTTTTTTAGACCGGGCTAGTTTGCTGTAATGATTTTGTCATTCTTATTCTATATGATTATATAAAATTAGAGCCATCGAGTGCTTTTCTCACTCAAAATTGATTAGTTGTAGATAATTTTGAACCTGTCTATATACAATGTATATATCTTTTAAGTTTCAGTTCATTTGTTGTAATATGTACTACAGTTTACACGCGCTACTATTAGGGTTATGGTTGGATCCTGTAAAGCAAGCTTAACCCTATTTCACTGTCCTAAATCAATAGCAATTGTAGAAAACATAACAGTTTTCCATTTTGGTTTATTAACTTCTTATATGTCTAATTATATTTTGGAGGGTTTTTTTATAGGTTTTCAAATCGATTTTCATCCATTCTTTGCTTTGTAGGAATTGCAATTTGTCTATACTTATTTTATTGTATTATACTATATATATATACATAAGTCTCAGCAATATGTATATATATATATATTTCCTTTTTTTGTTTGTGATAATGAGAGATAAGTGAAACTTTCAACTTATAACTAGAGTTGATAATATTTTCAAAGAAATGATGACTTTTAATGACTTCAAGCTAAGATGAAATGAGTTAGAATTTATTACGTAAGAAAATTATGTAATTTAATTATATATTATTAGTCTTATCCGAAGCCTTCTACGTTAATAATGTCCAGGATAACGATAACAAAGTAACAAAGGGAATAAACTGCCAAGTTTTTATCAGATCGATGACTCATCTGCTAGGTCAAAAGTTCATAGCCTTATAATGTCTGCGTCATCTTCTTGGATAGATCTGTATCAGTGTCGCGTTTTCATAGTTTATTTTAGAACAACTCGAATTTTAAGCTTCTGAAATTCTTTAAAAGTTTTTCATCCTTGTTAATTTAATTGCTGTTAAGACAAACTCGAAAACAAAGCTTTATAAAAAAACTTTTTACTTGCATTGTATTATTTAAAAACTGTAGAGAGTAATTAAGTTAAAAAAAATATGATGCAAATAATAAGTTTTTTTAAAATTATAATTAATTTAATTAATTTTATGATTTAACTAATTTATTATAATTAATTTTACAAAGAGTGAATTATAACTAATTTAATTATAAATCACTCAATTATAATTTAAAACTCAACCTGATTGAATATATTGTTATGTTAGTTTTTTCATATAGAGATTCACCTCATGATAAAACCCTTATAACACAGTTTTAAGTATCAGTGTTTTTGTTTCATGTATTGTATAAATTTAATAGAATACATTGAAGAAACTTCATTATGTAACAGTAACAAATAATAAATCAAGCAAGCAAAGTTAGTTGCATGATTGTATAAAATTGAATGGGCTTATGTAATATTGAAATAAAACTGACATGGTTTTACATCATTTTTAGAAAGAAATAGAAAAAAATGGCTGTTATAGAGACTGCCGAGAGAGAGAGAGAGAGAGATAGTAGTGAAAACTTAGAACTTTTAGTATTGAAATTTGAAATTTCATAATGTTTGAATTAAAATTATCAACATCAATCTGGTTTTCACATCTATTGACACCCCGAGCAACAATTATATGCATGTTTATATGGCTTTTTATTATTCATATTACGGGCTGTACAAGATCATGACAAAATATAAATACAATTCAATTGAAATAACAATTAATATACAATCATATTATTTATGGATAGTATTTGTATTTACTTAAATTTCAATGTACTTGATTTTTATCATTGTTTTAATTGTTTGCATCTGATTGTCATCATTAATTTCAACAATACTTCGATTTCAATTATTTACATTCAATTATTTTATTTTGTTATAAAAAAGATACCATAGGCTTATGGTAACTAAAGTAAGAAAGGAAAATGTTTGATTCAAATTTATCTAAGTATCGCGCGTAAAGACCGCATCGATTTTGTAGTACTGAGTTTTCGATCATTGGACATATTTAAATTAAGTGTTTCATTTAGAAATTCAAATGGTGGTAGATTTTTATCATCTGTAAAGTTAATAAATCCGGATTGCGTGATGCATTGCAGAGGTTAAATATTAGAAAATAAATAATACAAAATTTTCAAACGCCAGAATAAATATATGAGTATTTAAAATAATTTTCTATTATTTATTTTTTATCTTAAAATATTAGTATATTTATTTAGTATTCACTATTGTACTGCACACTGATTCTTCAATTAAACGATTCAACCAAAAACACTATTTCAACGATGCATATTGAACTTTTCACTCAATCCATTCAATTTCACTTCATAAGATACACACACGTCAGCTGTACAGCTACAGACCTACTGCCTTAAGCATGTCGGTGACGCGAACGTACGAGATTTCACCCATCCAAAAAGTGTCTAAGGCGCACAGAACACTGCGCGTGCGCCAGTCATGAGCATGTCGGTGACGCGAACCTATAAGAATTTTTCCCCCTACCAAAAAGTGCCCAACGCGGCTAAAGAAGTTTTCACTTCAAAAATGTTATGAATTTTTTTTCTCGTAAGAATTAAAAACACATTACGTAACTTTAGTCTTGATCAGTATATAACTAAATTAACATAAGTATTGATAGTAAACGTCTTTTGGTTTGAATTTGAATAACTGCGAATAAATTCAATAATACAACCTCATTAAAATTGAATGAATAATTATCATTCAACAGAACGTTTGCCGTATTCATTGATTTCAAGTCAAGAACCATTAAAAACATCCCGAATCCTTTACTGTTATAACTGTTCTTTGTCAGCGAAGAATATATTCCCATGATACTTTTCTATTAATAGGTACCCAAACACTAGCTGCATTTATATCACCCCAACTGCTTTTGAAAAGTTCCTCTGAGTCTATCATTAACACCGGCTTCTCATACTTCAACCTCAGTAGTCACTGAGACGGTCGTCGCCTATTCCTAAAAAAAGGTAGATTGTATTTTCAAACATTGCACTTACTTAACTAGATAAGATTCTTAATTAGAATACCAACGTTGGATAAAGACCCACTGCCTATCATCTTCCCAGAATGCTTATCTCTTATCTTTGAGGATAAGTAGTGGGGCCACTCGCCATCTGTCAACGGCAAGTCCCTTACCCTGATCCTGTGACGTCATATCGGCAGTGAATGGATTTTTTCCAGAGCTTTGAGTCAAAACTGAGATAAAATTCCATGCTGAAGTGTATATAAAAAAGTAAAGTACCGTAATAAATGATTCGCCGTAAAATGTCTTGTAGTATACTACTTTTTAAGCCACGTGTATGACCCTTACTCAACTCGGATTCTTACTTATACATAACACAAGCATCATTAAATTCGTATTTTAAGTTTTCCAAGTTTTAAATTCGAAAGATGCTAGATTAGTACAGTTCAACTAAAAATAAACATTCTAATTGTAGCTTTCTACTCCCACCCTCCTTCCAATGGTGGTCGACCTCATCCAGTATGGGCTTAGAAAAATTATTTTCTATGGAATATTTTCTTTTTCTATGTATTGCATCAATATTTGAAATTTTCACACTGTTCTTGATTATATTTTGCTAGACAATGATCATTCAGTTTATTGTTCATTTAAATGGGAAGAAAAAATGAGAAGTTTTAAAACAATAATGTAATTGAAGAGTTGAATTAACTATGTATTGTATGTAAATTTATGAAATAAAAGCCTTGGCGTAGCTAGCCCTGAGTGGGCCCTGTATCAAAATTCCTTGTGGGGCCCTTAACTGAAGCTTCTTAACATTTTACGATACTTTGCTTATGCATTTTGGGGCCCCTGATACGTGGGAGCCCGGTATAATTGAAATGGGGTTAAGAATTCAATGCAATGTTATAATTTTATTAATTTAATTTTAAATTATACTTAAATGACAGGGGTGGGAAAGTAAGGGCCCGCAAGCAGTCTTTTTTTTCTTTTTTGTGCCTCACCAAAACAATCAGAAAACCAAAAAATAAAAAAACAGAAAATGCTCACTACATTTGGGTCAAAAAGTATTTGTGAGCAAAGTGTTTCTTGCTTGAAGATAAACGAGAATAAATATAGATGCAAGTTGGCAGACATGAACTTAAAAGCTGTGATGAGAATTTGAACAAGCAATCTCGCTTCTGACTTCAAAAATATTGTACGAAAGTGTGATAGGGGTACATTTTTTTCATTAAACTGACTCTGAAATTAAATGTGCTTGCAGAGTTTCAGATGATAGGAAATATAAGCACCAGTAGCGCACACAGGAATTTTTCAAGGGGGTCCGGGGTCGAAAGTTCACCATTCTTGTATCATGTTCCTTTTGATTTTGTCGATTTTCGGGAATAAAAAACAGTAAAAAAGTAATTTTTGATTAAATAATTAGCATTAATTCATAAAATTAATCATTAATAACAAGTAATTAATTAAATGTTACGTACTTATATACTTAGAATTATGATCAATCGGGAAAAAAATCAAGGGCTTTGGGGGGAGGGGTCCGGACCTCTAGGACCCCCCCCTTGTGTGAGCCACTAATAATCACTATAAATAAACTGAATAATACTATCACAAATTTATTTAACTTATATTGGATTGATTTTTATGGTACTATTAATATACCTTTTCTGAGATGAAAAGTTAATAATAAAAAATGCAATCATTTGAATAACAATGTAGCCATCTGATATCCTCCACTTCCACAATATGGCCCTGGAGTCGAAACAATTGTCCACTCCTGCTCAAGGATTTTAGTTTTAGAAATTTAAGATAATACTTGATAATACTTTTATTTGTTAATTGAAATATAGGTAGTTTAGTAAAAAATTATATATATATATATATATATATATATATATATATATATATATATATATATATATAATAGCTTAATTCTTATATTTTTTCGACAAATGTGTGTGTCTTTAATATTTGTACCTAATTTTTTTTAAATTACTGAACCCCTTAAAAATTTTGTGATGTTTATTGCAAATTAATGCCAAAATCACACACACGATAAAAAATATGGGAATAAAATTTATACCTATCAATGGTTTTTGGTGATGGATTCTTAATGAATTCTCCTTAAAATAGTTTCTCAATTTAATCACATACACACTTTTCACTAAAATGAAATTTTTCCAAAGAATGTTTTACACTCTTGTGTGTGAGAGAGAGAGGGATTAGTTTAATTCCTAAGAAGGGACTAGCTACACATTGGTTTTCAAGCGATACATTTCTACAATATTAGTAACATTTGAAAAAAAATTCCGCTATTTTTAATAATTGTTCTGTAAGTATCTAAATATTTACAAAACTGAGAGAGAGAGATAAAGTAATGGTCTAATTCCTCATGAAGACTAGTATTACGTTTCCAACGGGAGATTTGTTCGATTTCAAAATATTTTGCATGACTGAAAATTAATATTTTACATCACTGATATAAATAGTGATTTCATTTTTAGTTAAAAATAATTAGTGTAACTGATGTTGATTCGAAGTTTTTGTGCTTTCAACGATGGTCTTGTTTTGGAATAATTACTAAATCAAGTAGCAGTCTGGAAAATCTTCTACGGGAATTCTTCTACTAATTATTTTGTAGAATAAAGAAAATTGAAAAATACTCCAAAGCATCCATTCCAGGATAATCTATAAGTTTATATCCAAGCCATAAAGCCATCGAAAGTTTGATTCAGAGATTAGAAGTATTAGGACTTAGCGGTACATTTTGATTGTTAATACTTTATGAAGATGAATTGTTCAACATTTAATGATTTGCAAAACTTATAACATGTCATCTTATTCTTTTCTTTTTCAGGTCAGACACAACACTTTAACTTCGAAGGCTCAGAATCGGATATAACGAAGATAGCGTTATCGTTCTACTCGGGTCTGTTTGCTTACAACGGATGGTGAGTCTCCATTAAAACGTTCTTGTTTAGTCTGTAAAAACTGATTTCTTGCTTATCATACCATTTCATTAATCGGTCAAAACTGTTAAAATTCTATGTTTATCTGATTTCATTTAAAATTCCAAAAATGGGCTATGAAGTTTTTTAGGGGGCGATAAAGGGGACAATTGTTACGCAATTCACTCAACTCAGCGAGCTGTCAGCTCTGTATTCGTTATAATCATGTTATTTCTCGTGTGAACTAGGAAATGTGCTCAAATGATATTTTTAAGCATACTAAAGCTATTCACGCACCAGGAAAAAAATAGTACCAGTACTTCAAAAAATGGCATCTTTTAAAACAGTTATTGGTGCTGTTGCAGGATACACTTAATGTGCGTTTGTGCTGAATAGGACGTGTAATATCGGATCAAAAGTTAAATACTGGTATTCGGTATTTTTTAGATCTTAATACCGGGAGTAGAAATTTTAGAAAAAAAAAGAAAACATAGGTCTTTTTTTGTTTGATTTGACATAATAGAAGAGAGTGTAAATATCACAAAAAATAATATGTAACTTGTCTCGCCATAGACGCCATCTCGGCACCTATGGCACCATTCAGCATCCATGCTAGTTGATAGTACTGTTAGCATTGCGCGATATACTTTTGCAAGTATTTATTTCTAAATCCCTCAACATCGAATAAATCGATTTCTAGTCGGATAGTTTTGGATATAGTTAAATTTGGTTTGTCGAATTTTTTTTGTTTTTTCATGTTTCATCACTTAACTTAATTTAACGATGCAACTTTATGTTCACAGTCTAATTAATTTCGCCCGTTAGGGAGACATAAAAACAAAAACGTAAACTGTTTTGTTAGGTTAGCGATACATGGGGGCATACAGTGGAGCTAATTTAAAACATTTCTAGTAAATAGCGAAAAAACGGTATTTAAACTTGTGAATACAGGTGTTAAAAAAATTGTACAAAATACCGGTATTCGGTATCCCAGAATTGCAATCCCTAGTGCTGAAATGATAATAATTTGCATATCTTATTGACGTGTATGCGTGATGAAAATTTCACATAATATTGATATATCTTCCGTCGGTATTTTGCTTGACCAGAAATGTAATAAAGGGAGAAAGTCCTTCCTAAAGGATTTGGGAAGTCTAATGGGAGTGTATTGAGTCAAGTTCAATACTTCCAAAACACTCTCCTAAATTATCTCAGAGTTTCTTGGGTTCTGTACAACTTGGTTCAGATATCTACGTTATGACCAAAACAATACGAAAAAAAAAATTACTTATCCACTAAACAGTTAATATTCACTGTGTTCAATCTGGCTGTATATCACAGATTTCGAGAAAGTGAATTTTACCTTTAATTAAAATGCAATGACAGCCTTTAAGGGATAGAGGATTAAGAGACCTCATTTATGGGGAGGGAGTTACATACTAAAAACCACGTAGATGAGAGCGCCGAGGGGTAAAATCTAAGATAAAAATTGGAAGTTTGTTGGTATATATATAGCTCTTGGTACATATAGCTCTTCAGCAACTTGCTGTTCGTCTTCCCCCCATTGAAAGAGCTGTAATTCTTTCAGATTCTACTTCTGCCCTTCAGGCTTTGTCCAACTATAATGAGAATAATTGTTTACGTGTGCAGAACTGTAGATAACTCCTGGGAAAGATAAAATGAAAGATCGTCTTTCAATGGGTACCATCCCACTGTGGTCTTTGGGGAAATGAGAGGGCAGACTTTCTGGCAAAAAAGGGAACGGGTATCCTTCAGAACTTTCGCAGAGACCTGACACTTCATTCTGCCAAACTGGAAATTAAAAGGATTTTTAGGGAATCATTTCGCCTTACAGCTTCTCGTGTTGCTCGTGATAAGCCTTGGAGTACACTATGTAAGAAATCCCACGGTGTTCCAAGTTCTCCTCGTGCTGCTGCTGTGGCTAAATTTAGACTTTTAACCGGACATGACTGTCTTTGTGCTCATCTGTTTCGTTTTAATTTAGTGACTTCACCTATCTGCGTTTTGTGTGACACTGGACAAGACATGACTGCCGCTCATTTGGACGAGTGCTCTGCACTGAATGATCTTAACTGCATTGTAAAAAGGTATTGGAGAGCCCGTTGCCTAATGACCTGATGGTCAATGGCCTGGCATTTGTAAAATAAATAAGTTTGTTGGTCAATGGGGGGGAATTGAAACCCCAACTCCCCCTTGTGCACTCCATTGGAGGCAACTAGTAGTATGTACAATAATTGGACACTTATAATGGAAACGTCTTTTTTTTTATTTCTAACGGCAAATTATGAACAGTTAATTAACAGAGTTCATCAATCTACCTAGTACATTCACCGAAAGCAGATATCTCTTTTTGTAGTGCGGCGCCATATAGGCGGATACCAATCGCCGCAGGTAATTTTGACGCCTATATTTGACGATGGAAACCTGTACCAGCATTTAATTTTGCCTAGAGTAACCCCCTGGGGATCTTTTAGAATATAGTGCTCGCAGTGGCTTGTTCATTGCAATAATACGATGCTAATACATTCATAAAGTCTGGAATTAAATCTATGAAGAAAATATACTTTGATTTAGGAATATCTTAATAGGGAATGTGTGTAACTTCACCGAGAATCATTGATTATAAGTGTATAAGTAAGGGATCGAAGCCGTTCAAAACGATATGTCTTAAAGTGAATCTTTTATTTTTTAAATATTATGGTAAATTTTCATGATTCCAGATTTTATCTGAATGTAAGAGATACTGACAGTACAGTATGGAGAATATTTTAAATATGACTTTATTAAATTACCATACACCAAATTATTACCAATGTACTTACTATATCAAGAATTATTTTCAAAATAACCAAGCTAACATTCAAATCTGCAAGAAATATTTGACTGAAATACAATGCTGACAAGAAGGTCTAATATTATTTGTCTTATTGCCTAGTACTTGAAAAAATATTTCATGCAGCCAACTGCAAAATCACTAATTGCTGTTCATGTGAAAAATATTAAATAACACTGCAAGAAAAATTCATTTTGTGGAAAAAAAAATTTAAATTACTTTTGTCATAAAAGCGGGAGACGATTTCTAAAAGCCTGGGGATGTATGATTTAAAATCTATAACATTTATTGGAGTCTTAAAAATGACTACAATGAATTGTGAATTTTTTATACATTTTGTATTCAACGCAGAGTCTTTCAGGAGTTATTTCCAAATCTTTTAAACCTGGGGTGGGCATTAAGTCGATCGCGATTGGCAGGTGGCCTCCAAGACATTTTGTTGTTGTTGTTGTTACTAATGCCACCTGATCGGCAAAGGCCAAATCAAGGCCCACGGAATTCATCTTGGCAAAGGGCTAATTGACGACCGTCGTTAGCAGTAGCTTTGAACACCATACAGGTGACAGAACGATTTACCTCGGTTTCATCCCAATTTTGAGGAAGAACACCCTGGGGGGATCAGGGGCCTCCCACCTCTCTTCCCCCTTCCACCAACCTCACGAGAGGACTTGTGGCTTGACGTCTAATTTAAAGTACCCCTATGCCGCGAAGGCACTATACATTTACAAACATCCATGTCTTCTCCGGGGGATTCGAACCCAGACCCAATGACACAGCAGTCAGCGTCGCCAACCACTATACCAGATGGGTGACAAGATATTTTGTAATGACCACCTTCATATAAAACCTAAGACGCGTGTACTAAAATAAATATATTTGTGGAACACTGACGCCAACTAGACTGGAGCATCGGCTATTTATTCACAATGCATACGATTATGTGCAGAAGACATATGCACTATTATTGCTATTATTCGAAGCGCACGATGACGCTTAACACGCTCTCTCACATTATTTGCGACTATAGGGGGGAATGCGACGTCAGCCGTAGAAATGAGCCCCCCACACGCTGACTTAAGGGGAAGATCAACGTTGATCACAGCTCTTCCTGCAATAACACGGGATTGGCTACTGAAACATACTGATAATACTTTCAAAAAAATTTTAAGCGAATATCTTTTCTGTTAATGAAGAATGAATTTAAATAATTTCAAAAGTATTTATGATGAGTTGGTTAAAAATAGAGGTATATACATTAAGCAAAGAAAAATATTATGATGCAATAATAAAGCTGTTTTCCGAATTTGAAAGACGTTTTCAAGAATTTACTAGAGTAGAAGTAATAGTTGTATTTTCGTCTGTTACCCATCTGGCAATGTTGACGTGGAAAGTATAACTGAGAATATGTTACATGTTCTCTTTATATGATGTAATTTTAAAAGAATTAGTTTTGGAATCTAATGGACCAATTAAATTATCCTAATTATAAAAAAGCAGCATTTCATTTAACATCATTCTTACACTGTACTGAGTGAATCTACATTTTCAACGCAATGAAAGTAATTAAGACTGCATATCATTCCCATTTCACAGACGGCCACTTAGAATCCAGTACAAGATTTTCACACAGTTAGTAATAAATTACATACCTAGATATTCAAGATTTGGACTGATATAACTACGAAAACTAACTTTAAATGAAAATGATTTATTTTTTAAAGTATTTTAAATTATTTGTTAATAAATGCATAATTGGATAGTATATTAAATTTGTAGGAAAATTATGTTTGTAACTTGCGTTTTGCTCAAAACGTGATTTTAAAAGAGTAAGATTTTTTATTGCAGTTATGTAGGTAAGCACATATTCTGTATTTATTAGTGTTATAATGTAAATATTGTTGAGCTTTTTTAAGCTCATCACACTTATGTCACAGGGTGGACCACCACACCTTGAAAAAATGAGAAGTAGACCGTACCATGTAAAGGTCTGCCCACCCCTGTTTTAAACTAATTGTCAAGACTTCAAATGTATGATAGGCGGTTGGGTATCATGTAAAGTCTGATTTTTAAATAGACCTGATTTAGATATTCAGAATAACTCTCAGTCAAATTTAACTAATATACATTAATATCAGTAACATTTAAAAATATTAGTTGGACTATATTATTGTACTTATACAAAACCTTATTTGTCTTAAATGACAGTATTTTAGGAGCATACATGTATCGAATTTCAATCGTTATGAGGTTATGTAAAAAAAGGAGACAGCTTCAAAAGGAAGTGAGTTCTGTTTGAACAAAATGCGGATAGAAATTGGTAATAATTGCGAGAAAAGGAAATTAAAGTAGTACTTACGTATTATACTGTCGACCAATTTGTTCAATTCAAAAGATGTCACCAAATGCTTCAATATGCAATCAAAAGGGTGAAACCATTCGCGAGCTTTTTCCAAAACAGTAACGATGATAGCGTTTGGCATCTTTTCAATTGGCAGTGCGGCTATTTTGTGTATGGTGAAATTGGTAGACGGTATAAATCGCAGGTCCCAATAAAGTGTTATTTATTTATTTAATTAGCTTTTTTCAATTCCTACTATTAGCTCACAATTTCTATATATTTATTTATTTATCTGGATGGACTTTTCAATCGTTAATAAAATACATTTTAAAGCGCTCAATTGAGCTGAAATTTTATACACAGGTTTATTTTGGATGACAATACAATAACATAAAAATAATTAATAAAAATTAATTGATTAAAACTAATTATTTAAAGAATTACAAATACAACCACGTTGGCATCATTTTTGGCGACTTAGCGACTCTTTTGGCGACTTGTGTGAAAACTTGAAAAGGTTTTTTTCTCACGTGTTAAAGTGTTCAGTTGAACTGAAATGTATATTGGATGACAATACAATAATTTAATAATTAATAAAAATTAATTGATTAAAACTAATTATTTAAAGAATTACAAATACAACACGTTGGTATCATTTTTGGCGACTTATTGATCCTTTTGGCGATTTGTATTAAAACGTGAAAAGGTTTTTTTCTCACGTGTTAAAGTATTCAGTTGAAATGAAATTTATATACACGATTGTTTTGGATGACAATGCGATACTTTAATAATTAATAAAAATTAATGGCGACTTAATGTTGTGATTCTGTCCTATGTATATACATATTTATATTAATTGTAACAATTTAATAAAAAGTAGCTAAAATAAAATTTTTCTTTGTTGATCTAAGTAGGAATTGACTTAAAATTTTTTTTATATTACTTGTGTGTGTGTGTGTGTGTGTTTTTGCTCACTATTGCTTATATTTAGAAATTAACGTAGACAGTCAGTGTCAAATAACTTTTAAAGAAATGTAATTTGGAGTACATTCTCTTAAAATAAGAACATAATATAAAATTCTTTTTTATAACATTAACAAATGATTAGTTGTTCTTAATGTAAATATTTACGAGCTTAGCGTGGCTTATTTTTTCCATTAACTAAATATGTTTCTTGCTATTTTTGAAACTAATTTTTCCGATTATCGTTTTATTCATCGAATAACTCAATTCTTATCGATTAATTCTGTTAATAGACTGAGAGGGAAACTGCTTATTCGATGGTAGAGTATTTTTAATCTAGTTTCACAACACCAAAAATAATTCACTTAAATGCAAACTAGGGTTGACTCACATTATTTTATTACAGAGCCTTTCTACCTCAATTCGAAATTCGATATAGTATTTTATTAATAATTCAATGAAGGGTATATGTAGCTACAAATAATGGACTTATTTATATATATATAAGAAAGTCAGATTATTAATAGTTGCTTCTACTTCTAAACTCGTATAATATATAACTCAATTAATCATGCACTTTAAGCTGTGTTTTGTTGCAACCGTTTCCATATTTGATTTTATCTGACGTATGTTCGGAAACATTGGTATAATGAGGTAACAGAATATATTAATGGCACATTCTGGGCAAACTATAAATATATACTTAGTTGTGGAACATTCTTTAAAAATATATATTGTCTTCTATAGTTCGTATATCAGCATTATTAGGTCAGTTATAATGATGAAAATACGTATTAAAAATAGGTTTTCCTAAGTAATTATTTAGCATTTTGAGATTGGATTGGGATGATTATGCCAATTTTTAGAATACTTGATCATAATTAATGGCCACAGCTTAGGTCATTCGAAGATTAAGGGCATTGAAGGTTTATTCAATTACGGAAAATACTATCCATTTTCCTATGTAATAGTGACATTCACATTTACATATATTTTGTACGTGTACTATGTAACTGTGAAACTCGGGTATATCTCAACACAATAGCGTATCACTGAATGTTTAATAAAATGTTATTACGTAATTTGTAATTAAAATTAATTCTACTGCTTAAAAATGGGCTTTTTAGAGAGTTGGAAATTGTGTATTAGCAATCAGATAATAATTATTTTAGTATTATATAGTCAGCCATGTGCATTTATTTTTTTAGTTTAAATTAGATATCAGAGTTTACTTATTTAGTAATTATATTTTTCAATTCTGCTATTTAAAGAAAAAATGTTATTCAGGCATTTCTGACATTTTTAGTCTAAATCGTATATTTTAAAAGATATCCATAGTATGTTTTTAGAACCTCACATCGTATTTTTTTTCTTCGGTATCCCCCCAAAAAAAAAAGAAGTTACGAAACTGTGCAATTCAGATTTGATACTACTTAGTACTCCTTCAATATACTGTTTTGTTTCATAGTTTTAATATGTGCTTCAGTTATTTTCATAACCATAATTCTTTAGTTACTCAGCTGATTTACTTTTACTAACAATTGACTCGATCAATTAATTTTCCTACTCAATAAAATCGTAATCTCTTATTATTGTAACAAAAATACAAAGAAAACAGCATTATATCTATTATATATAGTTTCCGTTGGAAACTATTTAGGTAAAAACGGTAAAACAATCATAAAAATGGTCAAAGAAGCCATGGCGCCAAAACTAATCCAGAAAGCAAAAATAAGATTCTATTTATTTATGTTATAAAAATAACTTAATCTCTAATAAATAAACGATCAATTGTGGCGAGGCTTTACCAGCGCTGCTGGTAAAGTCTCGCATTTAAGTATTTAATTTTTGTTTATCGTCTGCTTATATATTTGTTCGAAATTTAAATTAGTTTTCATTTCGTTTTGAAATATATCGTTTATATGTAAGTGATTTCCGAGAGAAAATAAATGGTATATAGATCCTCTTTTTTTGAATTTTATAAAAGTTAATGTTCTATTTTATGGTTCCTTGTACAATTTAGCTCTATCAGCTTTACACAAAAAGACAATCTTAACACTGTTATTTTATCTATGTGAGATAAAATTCGTAGTCCAGATTTTAATATTATTCAAATGTTCCACGATTTGACATAAATAATCGTTTAGTCATAAAGAAAAGTTTTTTTAAATTATATATAATGGACACATTTTATATATTTATTTTCTGGAATAAAATAAATTCATTTACAAAATGCTCCAAACAAGTTACACGACGACTTTTGTAGTTCGATCATATTTTACTATATACCTTTTTTTACTTCCAACAAATTTTAGTAATTGTTTTGAAAACAAAGCCTATATAAATTGTAAGAAGAAATATCTGTTCCCACAATTAGGCTCATTTAATTGCCTCTGTTGCGAAAAAAAATTGGAATTTCCCAAATATTTGAAGTATAAACATTAAAGAGATTCAATATCCGAATTACGGTCACTGCAAACTATTAACAAATTTAGCACAGTATTTAAGATCATCCCAAACAGCTAGTTAAATTATATAAATGTTTTGTATTTCAATCATTGTATTATTACTAGAGGTTAAATTGTTGAAATCATATAAAATTTGAAGAATAATGCATTTGCAATTATTTATTAATAAATTTATCTATTTTTAGGAATTACCTGAATTTCGTGATTGAAGAACTCAAAGATCCTCACAAGTGAGTATGAGTTTAAAATAGATGTCGAACTATTTTAATATATAATTATTTCCTTTAAGTTGGTATCCTGTGCTAAAAATTCTTTCAATTTTATCAGAAATCTTCCAAGAGCCATCTTCATTTCTTGCATTCTGGTAACAGTGGTGTATACCTTTACTGTGGTTGCGTTCCACACCACACTATCGGTTGCTGAAGTGCTAGGAGCTGAAGCAGTAGCTGTGGTAAGTATATATATATATATATATATATATATATATATATATATATATATATATATATATATATATATCTTTATATATAAAAATCTGTGCGCGTGTATGTGACTAAACTCCTCCTAAACGGCTTGACCGATTTTGATGAAAATTTTTGTGTCTGTTCCAATGGATTCGAGAATGGTTTAGATTCACAATTCAGTACGATATCGCAATTAGTAAAAATATATTAATTAAAACCAGTTTTAATAACCAGGTTTGAACGCCAACTTTGATCTGTCTGCATTGTTGTAACACTGTTATTTTAATTTGTTACTTTTGTTTACTTATAATAATGACAAAAGTTGGCGTTGAAAATCAGTTTTCAGCCAAAATGGAATTTCATGATCTTGCTCTACTCATTGTATTAATTAACTTCGTTTAAAGAATAAATGCTTTTAACATGTCATTAACTTGAAATACATTATTAAAATCTCAATTTCTACAATGTTTTAAATTTTTTTAATTTAAATTCCTTAAAAAAGATAAAATTATTTACACATTTATTAGATATTGATGCATTTTTTTAACCTTTTCCAACGCTGCCAAGTTTTAATTAGAAAAAAAAAATATCGTAAATCTTAAAAAAAAAAGTGGAATTTTGTAATTAAAGAAAAATAAATCAGCTTTCTTTATGCATAAATTTTTTTAAAGAAGATGTATTTTTTCCGTCTTGGGGAGCCGTAAAAGTACAACGAAAAAAATTGGAAAAATCGCCAAATGCCAGTAATAGTTAATTATGGGAAAGCTACCTCAGAACACAAGAGTTGAGCGATTATAGTGCATGTGGGGAAAAACAACTTACGGAGAGTACGTAAGCAGAGTACACCGGGCCATGCAGCAAGTTAATTCTTATTCGCTGCAAGAGAGGACCGCGGTAGCTTAGTGATCTAGACAAGTATTCCCCAACCTTTTTATCGCCGCGGGCCGGTAAACGTTTGTTAATTTTACCGTGACCCGCTGAGGGGGAGGACGTTGATTGTTTATAGTTTAGACTGTTTTGATTTAATAATTTTAATTTAATTGTATTTTATCGTGACTTCAGAATAAAATATAGCTGCACCAAAAAGTGAATATAAAGTGATTTTTATAAATAGTAGCCCAAACCCAAGAAAAATATAGCACTATAAATAAAAGAGAAATAATTTAATGCATAGTATTTGACCACGGACCAGGGGTTAAAGACCACTGATCTAGATAACATACTCGTGGACGGTGTGTCGTGATTCCGAGCCTAATACCACTGAAGATCCGCCGTGAAAGGTGTTGAAGTTAGGAGAGGAGTGGCGGTGATGGCGGTTAACTTAGGTGTCTTCTATGTCACTTAACCATGGTTCAAAATCGCGAGGTCCGTCGCCAAAATCCCTAGAGTAGCTGAGGTGTGACGTTAATATTCACTCATTCGTTGCGAGTGTATTTAAATCTGTATCTTAGAGAGAATGGTTTTAATGAAATTAGAAATGTGCTTTTGTTACCTCTCCAGATGCTTGGATGAATTTGCTGCATAATTAATTTTAAAATGAACTTTTATTTTTATTGCTATAAGAAATTACATATGTTCTTTGTTGTTTTAGACATTCGCTGACAGTCTGTATGGTAGCATGGCTTGGGTAATGCCCGTCTTTGTGGCCATGTCCACTTATGGAGGTGTCAACGGAATCCTTTTCACGTCTTCCAGGTAAATACCTTTCAGAATATTTATTTCTGTTCGCATATACCTTCTTTTTTGATCCTACCACTCTTAAATATTTTGTCCATAAGTACGTTAAGTTCGATGAAATAATGAAATGTTAGGAAATCTGGTTATTTTGACGAACTTTTCCATTTTTAATCTAAATATATTCATGAATGAATTTATATTTCATCATGATTAAATTGTTCGTTTTGTTTACTTCATTGCTTACATTACTGTAGAAAGATATTTAAGGTAATTTTCGAAAACGTTGTCGATAGAGCTAATTCAAATAACGCTACATTTTCATATTATGTAAAAACGTATACAATTATCTTTGAATTATGCTGAAGCAGTGCTTTTGTTGCATTAACCTATGTATCAGAGTGGCTCTGGTGTTGAATTCATGACCAGTATTCTACTTAAAATCCGATTTTATTGAAACTTATTTGGAAATAAATTATTATAGTGGATAATATTTCGGCATCCATACATATAAGGCGACCTTCCCAACCAGACTAGTCCATGAAAAACTGTTGAAATTCTTTTGTGAACGAAAAATAGGGACTAAATACATTGCACTGATTTCCAAGTTATTCAAAACAAAATTTTACGAATTATTACTAACGCACCTTGGTATGTTAGAAATAGAGTCATACATCACGATTTACGCATGGAGCCGATAGACAACTACATCACTATGTGCTAGGAATATTTTCACTTTTATTCAAAATCATTACAATCCAATTATCAGGGCACAAACACTTTTCACGTATCCACATTCTAAATTAAATTTTGCTACAAGACTGCAAAGTGGAATTTACCCCTCAAGCCTCCGTAAACACTACATAAATACTTAATTACTACATTTTAACAACACTCAAATACCTTTCATCGAAACTAGGGTCAGTGATAAAAAGCTGCTCCACCGTCGGTCCCCCCTCCCCTTCTGCGTCTGCAGAGTTGTTCTGTTTATTTAGCTTTCCTTCCTGCCCCCCTCCTGATGTTGCTTTTGGTTTCGTTTCGGCCGGCTGCTTTCCTCTCCACTGCCCCCCTGCGGGGAGGGGTCTCCTCTGATATAGGTTATTTCTTTTTCACCCGTCTCCGGGATACTGGGTATAAGCGATTTCCGCTGGCACCCGATGCATCTAATTTTCGTTTCGTACTGATATCCCTCCTTTTTCAACACTAAAATTCTTTCGTCAAACAAATGCTAGGAACAGGAAAAAGGTGTCATTGAAAATTAATGCAAGTTTATATGTAATTTAAAAACTGCGTTCTATTGTTAAAGTAATCTGTTTGGAACACATTTTTAGGTTAGAAAATTAGTGAAGAGTAAATATTTCAATATCCTGTTTGTTTTAAATAATAAATTTTTCTTTGTGTTTACTACTCTTCATCCCCTGTACTTAAATGGCGCAATGTGATTTTATTTTTATATGCTGCAGAAAAAAAAATGGAATATTTCTGAAATTTTATACAGAGACAGTATATATGACTAGTTATATTTCTTATATTCATGCACTTTTCTGTCTGGAAAAGGCTCAGAGTTTTTACTCAGACTTTTAACATAAACGAGAAGATTGTCTTGAGATTGTTTCTTTCACCACCCAGTTTTAAAGAACAAAACTTAATATTTAGAACATAATTTTAGAATTAAAAAAGATACTCGCGTATGTTAATCTAAATTCGCGCATGGCTTACTACGATTCATTCTAAAAATTTAATAACATTTGACAAAAATAATCAGCTTTTTTTCCCTGTGTAGCAAACAAAAGTAAAAACTCCATTAAAATACAAGACGAAATAGGCTTTGACTTATATGCACAGAAGAAGATGGATAGCATATGAAATTTTACTGCTTGTTTTCAATACTCCAATGAAGTAAACTATAAAACCGAAATATTTTTGTGGTTAAATTCTGAATTTTAAATCTTATTCTTGAACACTAATTAAGCGGCAAAATAGCCTTGTATAAAACATACAGTTATCTTTGGGGATAATCACCTACTTATTTTGTATTCAAAATTCAGATAATTCTGAAATTCGATGCATGCAGGCGCCAGATAGGTTGCGATTATTTCCTGCTATTTTCAGTCTGCTCGAATAGGTTTTCATTGTGTTTTCGTGTTTTTTTGCAGGCTGTTTTATGCGGGTGCGGAGCAAGGCCAGATGCCTCGGATCTTGGCCATGATCCAGGTGAAACACCTGACGCCGGCGCCAGCGGTCATCGCGATGGTAAGTATTAAATGGATGGGACATTGGCGTCAGTTGGACGTTGAGAAATCGGAGCAACGCATGTGATAGAGTCATTCGGGTATTATTTTCGATGCATGACATTTGTAAAGATTATCATTATTTTTAGTTTTTGTTCGTTGAATTCGGTAAGCAGAATGAAAGAACACCTAATTTTTTAAAGAATATTGGATTATAAACCTTTTTTCACATTTAAGAAAGCTTTTGTACATATTTTTTCTAAACAACTAATAATGTTGTGAATACATTTCATGATTCTTTCGGAAATGGGAGGGAAAAAACAGAAATATTTTTAAATTTTTAAAAAATTTTCCGGTGCATTTTATTTAATTATAAAATTTAATTAAACGTAACCTACTAGATTTGGAAGGGATTATTCAATAGCTATAACGTAAGTTTTTTAAATTTCATTTACGAATTCAAGATGAAGTATGTGGCCGCGGTAGCCGAGTGGTATAGGTATCGGACCGTGGCTTGCCTTGTCACGAGTTCGAACCCAGTACCACTAAAAGACCCGCCGTGCAGGGCAGCGATGCACGTTAAATCTGTCGAGAGCTGAAACGTCCTCCCGTTGGTGTGGTGTGGTTGTTAGGAGAGGGAGTGCCAGCTCAGGTGTCGTCCACGTCACTTGACCATGGTTCAAAATTACGTGGTCCGGCGCCAAAAGCCCTCGTGTAGCTGAACAGTGCGACGTTAATATTCAATCAATCAAGATGAAGTATACCCTAGTACCGTCTAGAAAGGCGATTATGGTCACGAACTCGTGGTCGGAGTGTCACGGCCTTGAAGATCCATTGTATGGAGGAAGCCGATGCCGTTAAATCTGTCGAAGCTCAAGTTTCTCCCATTGGCGTGGTGTGGCAATTAAGAGAGGAGGTGCCAGCTCAGGTGTCGTTGTCGTCCCTTGAGTGTGGTTCAGAATTACGAGGTTCATCAGCAATAGCCCAGGGATGGCGATTCTTTTCGAAATAGATCGATTTTTGAATCGGTTCGAATTGTAACGTGATGAATCGATTCACAAAAAAAATCGAGGTCTAAAAGATCGACTTCTAAAAAAAATCGATTTATTATTCGAAGTCTGCATTTACAATGTAAATATAAATCCATTTCATGAAAAACAAGAAAGATACCATAATAAACGATCTCTTATATGTAAAGTCAGGGAATTTTTTAGTTCATGAAATTCGACAATCACAATTATTCGTATTTCCATATCAACGTATCAGGTATAAAAGAAGAAATTTATTTGCTAAATGTATTTGTTACATTAAAAAGTTTAGAAAATAGATAATATAGCTAGCTCATAGTTCTCAATGCTTAATATCTAAACTTTTTAAAAACAATAGTCTGTCAAGTGAACTGGGACCCAAGGGGTTCCGCTTTTCATTTGCGATGTCGTCGGCAATCGAAAAAAGGCGCTTACGAGTAACAGATATCCAACGATGAGTGAGCGTGATGATAAATGTTTTTTTTTTGTTCTTGGAAGTAAATTAACCCTTTAACCACCAGCATCGTAATATAACGGGGTTTAAAGATAGTACATACAACTAATTGTAAATATTTTTATGATTTTTACCAAGACAGAAAAAATCGACTGTCGATTTTCTAGGATGAAATATCGATTCACTGAATCTATTCAGTACTACGTGTCGTTTTAAAAAAATCGATTTTTTTGGCCCGAGAAATAGATTCTTCAATTAATCGATATCAGATCGCCATCCCTACAATAGCCCTCGTGTTGCTCTTTGTGCCACGTTAATATAACTCTCACTCATTGATTGGCGAGGTAATAAATCGCAAAATGTTGTCAGCTGCGGACGAAATATGCAGTCCATTATTCTCCACTGGCGGTTTTTCAGGAATAATTCAGCAAAATTAGTAATAACTAACAATAAGTAGCTTTTGTTTGTGCATATTGAGTGAGAACAGTTGTCGAAAATATCTGTTTGCTGAGATTTGGCATAACACAGAACGATACCGATAGTTTACAACCTGCGTTATGGACTTTGGAAATAAGTAAACAGAGCGAGAAAAAGAAATGGAATATTTTTCAGTCTTCGTTTTTTTTAAAGTTAAATATATGGAAAGGGTTAATCACTAATTAGCAGTATACTTTTTTACTTAGAAGTATAATTTGAAATCCATCCAAAAGACTTTTTTTATTTGATATTTTTCCTGTGTGTGCTTAATAAATTTAAAAAATAAATTTTAATTTAAATATTGTTATACATGGATAAATTTAAAATAATTAGAAATAATAATAATAATTATAAAATATGTTTTAAAATAAGTATAAAAAAGTGCAAAACAAAAAAAAAAACAATCGGAAAAACCTCAAATAATATAGTTTATCACTCACAAACTGAAATTTGATTGTTTTAAAACTATAAGAACATGCGAAATATTTATGCAAGTTATACAATGGAGGGGATGGCAATACTTAAGAGGTAATTTCTGACTTTGCTATATAAGTTTTGAAGGAACGTACTTTGCACAGAACAAAGGTGAAACCAACGCAGTTTTCGTACTTCAAGACTGACTATGAAGACTGATTTCAAATCAAATCATCTTGATAAATTAATTTCAGAATATTCAAGATTTCAAGGGAAACGTTGCGTAGAAAACTTGTAAACTGCAGGCAATTGTAAAACGCTTAGCTATTAGATAGTTACCTTTTGGTAAATTTCTAAGTAGAACTAATTTAAAATTACAACAGGGCAATGCATCCATCTACATGTTAAAATTAGTTAATAGTTATTTAAGGAAAAAATGTGTGATTAAAATTCTCTCTATTGGAACTCTCTTAGTCCTGACTCTAATTCTATCGAAGTGTGAGACGTATTTTCTGTTTACACTCGTCATAAACAGATTTTTTGAAGAAGTGGTTAAAGAAGCGTTCCTTACTATTGAGCGTTACATTTTACGAAATCGTGTTTCCGATAAGAATGTTGTGTTTCAGTACGTTTAATTGAACGAAAAATAATGGTATTTGTATCGATTACCAAAATTATTCGTTTTCTTATTAAAATTCAAAATACTTACTTTGGGTATATATTTGTGCTATTTAATATTTTATAGCAAATAGTTTCCAATAAATATGTTTTTTTTATTTTAAATTTTTATTTAAAAAGCTTCATACGTGTATATTTTTAATAATAAAAAATTACTTCATTCTCAAAATGTTGTTTTACAAAGGGCAAGTTCTGTGTTGTGTCAACACTTTTGTGCTGTTATAGCGATGATTTTAAGGAAAAAAATAATTATAATTCGAATGAATATCTCAATGAAGCAATAAAAAAGGTTCTTTAAATATTACTGCCATTAATTCGAACAAAATGCGTGTCGAATTTTGTATAATTTAGTCCGCTTGATGTTTATAATGCATAAAAAAAATGACAATCAGCAATTATTACGATGCTGTATCTAAATCGCATTTTGTTCGCACCTCTACGATGCTTTTTGAGGCTTCTTTGCTGTAGTAATACAATTATCCGCGGCTTTCCTTACACGATAGCTTTTTCCCTACTGCGTATTCTTGC
This sequence comes from Trichonephila clavipes, assembly GCA_019973935.1. NCBI lineage: Eukaryota > Metazoa > Arthropoda > Arachnida > Araneae > Nephilidae > Trichonephila > Trichonephila clavipes. Next base: position 60,471 of record BMAU01004739.1, on the reverse strand, counting down.
TCCTGTTTAATTAGTTGTCTGTTCTAAGAGATAGTACTGAATTAATTCTTTTTATTGAAAAATATATTTAAATGCGCAAAAGAAACCAGTCAATACTTAGAACCGTAAATTGTTGTAGAGGGATAATAATAATTATATATGTATTGTAGATAAAATATTTTTTTCATTGTAAAGCACTCTTTTACTGGATGTTTTGAGTTCGTGAGCGAATTGTAAATTTCATGAATTTTTTTATAAAATCTTCAAAATGCGTATACATTTTTCAATACAGTAAAAAACATTTAATAAATGTTTAGAGTATTTTGATTACATATTTTTTCTTTTAGAAAGCATTTAAATACTTTTTAAAGATTTGAAAATATTTCAAATGAACTTCATAATACTTACAGAAATGTGAGAAAAGAAAAGGAAATTTTTTTTAAAAAAAATCACGTTTTATTGAATTTTAATAAATTTAATTAAGTATAATAGATGAGATTTAGAAAGAATTATATATATATATATATATATATATATATATATATATAAAATATATTATATATATATATATATATATATATATATATATATATAAATATATTATATATATATATTATTAATATATTATATTATTAATTATAAATATATTATATATATTAATTATTATATATTATATTATTAATTATAAATATATTATATATATATATATTAAATTATATATATATATATATATACATACGAAATTCATCACGTCTAAAGGATAGATTTTTACGCCGGTCGTTAGCCTTAGCTTTGAGCACCATGCAGGTGACAGTATGATTTTGTTCAGTTCCACCCCAATTTAGAGGGAGAAAACCCTGGGGGTGGCCAGGGGCCTCCCACTTCTCTTTCCCTTCTACCAACCTCACTAGAGGACTTGCGTCTCGACGGCTATTTAGAGTACCCCCATGACGCAAAGGCACTACACATTTACAAACATCCATGTCTTCTCCGGGATTCGAACCCTGCTCCTACTGCACCGCAGTCAGCGCCGATAAACACTATACCGGTGGCGCGACTTTTTCTTTCATTAGAGGGAATAAAGGCAAATCGCATGATGTTGGTTTATATTTTGTCATATGAGTTTGTCTTTTTTTGGAAATCTTTGTTTTTATTTATTTGTTTGTAGTAAAATTACGATTCCTTTCCGACCGAATCATCGGGGAAACGTATTCTTTAAAAAAATTACTTAAAAATTATTTGAAAGATAGTTAAAAAATGAGCCATCACTAAAGAAATTATTTTATATTTTTGTATATACATTGCACAATGTTGAACATGAACCCTCATTAAAAAAATTCTGTGTAAACCACCTGGAGAGATTGAGGTGTTTATTTTTAAAAAGTCACATGTGCAAAGCATGGCTATAATTAAAAAAAAGACAAAAAAGAAAAAAATATTCATTCTGAAATTATCGGTTCTGGAACACATATATCTTGTGACTCATTCAAGGTTGTTTTCTGAATCTGAAATAACAACCTTTTTAAATTTGAACTGAATGTTTTATTTGATCTACGCACATTTATATTACCGCAATAATATACTTGGGAGTATTTTCTTAAAACAGCATTTAAATATGTCTGACGTCATTACTGATTATAGCCCCGGGCTGTTTTTAAAGAATCCAGTCACCGTTTTATTCCCGGCCAAATGAAGTATTGTAACTGTTCGCTGAATATACGAGTTCGTCCTCGTTTAGTTAGCCATAAAGTAGTTAAAAAGGTTAGTTTGGGTGTAATAAGAGGTTCATACGTTACACTAACGTGTTTTTAAGCCATTTATCTCGTTATTTTACGGCTACTTCAAAATAGTTACATGAGCTGCTTCTGAAAAACGTCGGTGAGTGAACTGAGATGTCATGGTTTAGGCATTAATTCTTGTATGTTTGTAGACCAGTGCACTTTTTAAATTGACATAAGTTTGGTGGAATTTATATGAATCTCAGAAAATATTTAGGGCAATGCTACATTTAAAGCAACTGGTGCGCAAATCTGTAAGCTGTCAAAACAGAAATAAATAAGGATATTAAGTACATACGTAGAATGTAAAAATATTTAGTAAAACTAGTTAAATGAATAGTTGTATATCTATAGGAAGTTTTTGGACTTTAAATTCTAATCATTTCTCAAATATTCTTATTAGATAGTTTTTTTCTGCTCTGAATTTCTTAAACAAATTATCAAATAGCCAGGGAAGATTTAAACTACAAATCATTTTTTTTACTTTATTTTTTCCCCATCCAGTTATTGTAATAATTTTCATGTTGAACTTGTGACGAGCTTGCTTCGATATTAGTACGTGCAGTTTGATATGCTACTCACAATTTATATTTTGTCAATTTGTTCAATCTTTGAATAATTTGTCACAACATAAATTGGATAGCAGTTTAACTTAACCCGACTAAACAAATAAAGATTGGATTAAAATGTTCCTTTCTCGTGATTTCTAAACAGTAGACTTCTAACAGTGGTTCCTGTTCTCTGAATCCCTTTAGGTGAGCTTGATTTGATCTTAGTAACGCTTCTATTATGCAGAACTCTCTCTCGTCTATCCTTTCTCCTATTTTCCCTCTGTCTCTCTTTGATTTCCCCTCTTCTCCTTCATTCATTACCTAAATAGCAATGCTCAATTACATACGTAGGGGTGTGATTTTCATATCAAGCATCGCAGTAAAGTAGCTCCAGAGGTTAATCAGAGAAAAATGCACGGGAGAGCCCGCCACGAATTGAAACTTATGCACCTGTATGATATTTTTCCTCGATAAAACAGAAATAAATATTTTGTTATTGTACTTAAAAACGACAGGAAATATTTGAAATTTAATTGATTTAAGTCATTTCTTTCTATTATATAATTTTCATTACATGTTAAACAACTATTTTTCATTTTGTAGTTACCACAAATAGAATCAATACATTTATTGCCCTAAATCTATATAAGTATTATTGTTACAAAGAAACATAATAATTTAACAGAATATATTTTTCAAATAATGAATATTGAAAAATGTCCAACTCATACCTTAAAATATTTTTCCTAGGCTCTACTGTCAATCCTGTACTTGTGTTCCAGTGACATCTATGCTCTCATTAACTATGTGGGTTTTGCCACTTGGCTGGCCATTGGTCTTGCTGTGGCTTGCCTGCCCTATCTCAGGTGGAAGCAGCCTAACCTAGCTAGGCCCATCAAGGTAATGTGTTTTCATCTCATAATTTTAACTTTCTTCTTTGTGTTATTTACACATACAGATGTCTTTCTGTTAACTATGGATTATTGGATTAAGCTACATTAATTTTTTATTTTTGTGTTATATTAATCCATTTAAATAATCATTCTAACACACGCATTCATACGCATAAATCTGTTCTAAAATCTACGCATTTTCCCCTAAAATATTAGGGGTTATTTTATTCAGATGTGACAAAATGAAGTTGGATGTTTACGAAGCCAAATGCGGAAAAATTATTTTATTTTATCATTCGATGAAAATCTTTCTCCTCCTAATGCTTCTTTGAGAGATCCGCATAATTCCGGGCTGTAGGGAGGAAGTTCAAATGTTGTCTTCTTAAAGTTTTTTAAATTTTGCTTTTTTGACGCCAGGTGTGTTGGTTTTGGATTTCCCTGGAAAGGAGTACGTAACGGTCATAATGAAACGTCTTATAGACCAAAATGATGTTTTAAATTTCTCCAAAAGTTTATTGTAGACATGATCTAAAGTTGCCTACTTTTATTCAGCCTTTAGCACTTATAAGAGTTTATGAAAATGCACTCTGCTAACTATACCCGTGGAGCAATGAAACTTATTAATCCTATTAGATATATAGATGCACTTATTCTCTTGAACGCTCCTGCTTCCAGCTGGCTAAGTAGTCAGACGTAAAGTGGACGTCTTTCACCTTTCTATGAATCCTTCCCTTTGGATTTAATATTACGACCACCGGTAGCTATACAATATGCTTTCCGCGAAGGATAAACTCTCAACCATTTCCTCGACAACCCAACGATTGGCACTTAATAGAAGTTTGCATTTACGGAAGTCTTCTCTACGGAAAGCCGTTTTCAAGTAAAATAACAGTTCAAGAGTATTTTACCCAAGAGGTTAGTAGAAGCCCGAATAGAACTTGTTACATAGTATTAAGTATTATAACAAACTTTGCAGCTGCGGATCCCGAAATCAGACCTCTGACTTACTGCAGCACTGACACAATAACGAAAGACTTAAAAAACGCAGTCTTCTTAGCCAGATCGATTACAATAATTTGCGGGACCCTACGGTGGAACAGTGCTTTTTGAAGCCATGCATTGATCCCTCTGTTGGTCATCCAGGGGTCAATTTCCATACTGAATTGCTTTCAGTGGCGTAACGGAAAATAATTGGGCCCCCCGCAAGGTCAGATCTTGGGCCCCAAGCCGGATATATATATATATATATACATACATACAAATAATTGCATAATGTATAACATAATGTACATAATAACATAATGTACCTTTACACATCACGAAAAAATATTTAAATATTAAACTTATAGCTGAGTATAAAATCAACCTGTGTCTGAGTAAACAAAGTAAATAACGTTTAACATTAGAGAGTATTTATAGTATTTAAAAAATGGAAAATCTAACAACAGTTGACTGATAACCTGGTAACTTAAATAAAAACGATACACTAAGAAAAACACAAACACTGTAAAATAATATTTTCGATTTCAGATCCTTATGATAGAAAAAAGGTATCACTTACCAAATTCTTCGTTTATGAATCCCGGCATGAGCTTGACCTTAAGTTCGATAAAATTCTAGCATAAATTGTCAAAAAGTCAAAAGACACAACTACTGTTACTAATAAGAACGCAAGGACACAAAAAGGAATGCGCTCGCAGTACCACTCCGGTTGAACTACAAAAGTAACTAGTTCGTTGGGATGTTCGCAACACACACTACTAGCTAATATACAGCACTACACCCATGAAGTAAATCATAAAAAAAAGCGATTGACGTCTCACATTTTTCTCAGCAAAGTCGGTTATTAATTCATCCAATTCAATTTTTCTTGCTTCTTATTGTTCAATACTTATCAAAGACAAATAGGAGAGCCACTCTTCGTACAACGTAGATAATTTTTTATTAATTTTAATTTAGAAAATGACCTTTCCACCATTTCAGAAGTAACTGGAAGAGTCAAAAACAATAAAACTGCAATACATACATCTGGTAAAATTGGCGCAGCAAACTTATTTTGAATCATCAAAAAATTACCTAAATCTTTTATAGAATTTAGCTTAATTAAAGCTTCACTAAAAACTGCTTTTAGAGACATAATTTGATTTGGAAATTCACTAGATAGGTCGAGGCTATATACTTTTTGAAGATTACTTGCTTCATTATATAAGAGATCCTTTGTAGTGCTTACAATATTTTTGGGAGAGAGAAAACTGAATGATTTGTAAATGCCATTCATACTCTCAAAGCGATTTTTTAATTGAGTAGTAATAACATCAACATTGGCCTTAAAAACATCCATCTCAAACAATCGTTCTCTGTCTTGCAGTTTTTCATCAACATTGAAATCATCGAAAAACTAACTTTTCTATGCGTCTCTTTTTCAAACCTTGGGGTGATACCCCATTTTTTAGTCAAACCAATAGCTTCTTCCTTTATATTAGCAAAATTGTTACGAAGGTTCTCGATAGACGTTAAGCATGGTTTAACATGGTCTTAACGTTTTCCAAATCTATTTTTGGTGATTGTAATGCTTTTGAAGTTAAATTTATGCTTTGTAAAATTTGACATTGGAAAATTAGAAAAAACCCCAAACAAATTGAAACTTTTCCATATGTTTTTTAATCACTAATGCTTCCTGTTTCTCGTCTTGCTTAGTACTGATTAGTAAAATATTTGAAAGTACTTTTAAAATCGAAATGTAATTGTAGCGAATTGATATTACAGAGTCAAATCGAGATGACCACCTTGTCGTGCATAATGATTTAATAGTCTGCTGAAAGTTCTCGTTATTCTGCACAATTTTCAGATCACTCCACCTTTTAATGCTGAGCCCAAAAAATGTGTAAATTTTTTGACAAAAGTCATAAAATTCTCTTACATGAGGCACGTTATTACATGCATCGTTTAGAGCAAGATTGAGCTTGTGTGTTGAACAGTGAACGTAATTTGCTCTTGGTTGTTTGTCCTTAATTAATTTCTGTAATCCACCATACGCGCTCCACTCATGTTGGTTGCCCCATCATATCCTTGTCCTCGACACTTCATCAAATTAATGTCTAGTGTATTTAGAAAATTTACCACATCACTTTCCAAACTTTTTGCATTCTGATTTGCCGCCTCAATAAAGCCCAAGAACGTTTTGTTAATTCTGATATTATCTGGCTCATTATTATCAACATCAGTTGCTACAAACCCTATTATAATACTTAATTGGTCTTTTTTTTTAAATATCCTGTGTCGTGCACAGAATAATAGAGAAAAAGGAACATTTCCTGATATTTTTAACAATATTTTCTTTTATTCTTGAGCCTATAATAGCAATAAGTTCATTTTGAATTTTTAGGCTAATATATTTTTAAATTCTTTTTTCTGACAAATGAACATTGAGAACAGGGTCATATTTAGCCAAGAGGTCTATTATATTCAAAAAATTTCCCCTTTAAGTCGAATCTCGAGTTTCTCGATGTCCCTGAAAAGGAAGATTGCACATCGCTAGTGTCATTGTAACGTCTATGATTCTTCGTAAGATTTGGCTAACCTTATAAACTTCTTCTTTAAAATTGCATTTCAATAATGAATTCACCGTTTTATTTTGTTTCCAGATGTCATATGTGCGACGTGCTTGGATATGAATTATAGAATTTTCATGCTCTTTAATTTTTTTTTATATTCCTTGCCAGTCATTTACACCTTTACACCAGGCTTCTATAAAATACATATTTGTTCTATCAGCGAAAAGCCAACATACCTGACAGTAAGCAACATGGAGTCGTGTTGAATAGCACAGCCATTTCCTTTCAATCTTTTGTCCTGCCTTGGATATGAAACTATAATAAGATGATGAAAAGCTCCTTCCCTTGGCATCTTTTTGGAAATTACCATCTGGTTGGTATGGGCCCAATTTTAAAATGTGTTCCCTTAAATCTGCATCTATGGGCGCGTACCTACATAATGCGCAAAATCATTTCAAATCAATTTTGTTTCTTCGTTTTCATTTTCCGACTCCTTTTCTTTAGATAGAGTATCCTTACTAGTTGAAGTGTCCGAAATTGTGTTTTTTTTTGTGGATTAATTTTCACTTCCAGGATTTGTTCATCAAGTTTCCTGGCATTACTACTACTAGCACTTGCACAAGAGGATGAACTTGCGGATATTAAAAAGTTATCTAATTTTGCATATTTGCTATTAATATTATACTCCTTTTACTTTCGAATTTTTCGTTTTTGAAAACCACTCAAAGTTTTTTTCTAACTCTACTCATTTCAAGGCCGCGTTTCTTTTTGTCTTCTTAACAAAATAACAGTATAAGAACCAGAATAATTAATTCCGTTAGCTAGATCGCCAATTTGAAAATCGCTTAAAAATTGGATTTAAAAAATGTAAAGCTAATTTTGTGAAATTCTACGTTAATGGCGTCAGTTTAGCTTTGCCCCCGCAGAGCGGGGGTTGCGAGGGTGTACGTTACGCCACTGATTGCTTTCTAGGGTTTCTAAGTAAAATGACGCGCCGAGATGTCGCTGGCAATTTGCTCCGGAAATTATAAATTGCGTTCCAGAAGGTGTTACGCTTGTATATACTGATGGTAGCAAAGATGAGAATTCTCACTCTGGCAGTGGAGCACTTATCAAAGACTCCAATGGGGTTGTTAAAATAAAGAAAAGAAATCCTGATTTTGGTTGAGTTTTTAAAAGTGAACTCGTCTCTATTGATGTGAGCTATATGCTGTCTTCCTTAGACCCTATGTTCATCTGGATTCTGTCTGATAGTCCAAGTGCCATTCAACATTTGTCAAACTGAAGTAGCGTTGGTGATAAAACTGGAACTTCTATTCTTAATAAATTAAAACGAGTCTCATCGTAAAACCCGTCCGGTTTGTTCAAAATGTTACATGGAGCAGGCTTCCCCGACTCATATTGCCTGAGAATATCCTACGATGACTCACTAGGTTTTCCTATGCTAGTATAGGATTTTTTGAGGGTGGATAAAGCCAGAGATCTCGTCTAGCAGACAAGGAAATAAGCAACAGCAACAACACATACTAGGCTGCATTAACTGGGGTTCAGTCATGAGTAAAATCGACATGACAATATCGTTATGATTTTGTCGAATCTTTACTCCAGTTAGATTTGTATTCTGTCGACGATTATGAGGCAAAATTGCACTTTCTTCGCGGCCATTTTTAAAACATTCAGTTCCATTTGTACATTTGAGTCCTTGAGAGGATCATATGACTTATATCACTACTTTACATATTTATCTTTCTCTCACTCTGTATTTCTTTTTTTTTTTTTTTTTTTTTTTTTTTTGGGTTAACTAATATCTGCGTTATACAAAAAAGATTAATTATTTGCTATCCGGTTTGTGTATCAAAAAACTAAATTTTAAAAGTATTGAGTATTATTGAGTATTATTTTCCCTATATGCATATGATATTCGTATTTTAAATAAGCACACACATAAATGAACTCCTTTTTTTCATTATTCAGGTAAAAATTAAAAATTCTTGTTGCATTATGTTTTAAAGATAAGGTCCTGCATTATGTTTGTTGCATTAGGTCCTGTTTGAGTGCTTTAATTTTATAAAATTGTGAATAATTTTGTAACATTTAGGATTGAAGGATCTTTTGTTAATCTATTACAGGTTCATTTAATCTTCCCAATCATTTACATCATCGCTACCATCTTCATCACCGTCGTGCCTATGATGGCGGATCCAGTCGGAACAGGTATAGGTTTTCATTGATTTTTGCTGTTTGTAATTAATATTCCCAATCGACCAAATGATTATTTTAATAATCACTTGATTCAGTTTAAACGATTTATCAGAGAGAATGAAAGGTAAACTTTTTATTCGATGTTAGATTCAAATTATAAATTGTCTGCAAGTGAAACATTGTGACATAAACATATGCAATAAATATTTTAAATATGTTGCAATGAAACTGTTCATTATGGAGGATCACGGTTATATGGAGAAAAAAGAATTATTATCAATCGGAACCTACCTATGCGTTAAAGATGTCCTGTAGTATGGAGACTTGGAGAAAAATAAAATTAAAAAAAAATTAATTTCAAATTTTAATATTACCACAAAGGGGTTGATTTTTCGAAAAAATGGAAAAATACTTAATTTTGGTTGGATGATTTTCGACTTAAAATAAAATTATTTTGTTACAATATAAGTAACCAAAATCGATGATTATTGATAAGTGTGTGTGTATGTGAGAAATAAATAGTACAATGTAAATTGCAATATTTCATAAACCAACACTCTTTCCGAGCACCTTTGATCCCCTCAAAGTCATCCAAATTGTTTTTCGTCTTCCGCTTTATCGTGCATTGTAATTTTAGAAAGAAGGTTTTTATTTTTTTAAAATTTGATGCTAAATAAGCAGTTAAATATACATGATGTTTTTTTTTTGTTTTAAATATTAAATATGTGTCCTCTCAGCGCAAATAAATGTTAAAAAGTACTAAAATGATATTTCATTTTCACAGCAATCACTTTGACTTCTTACCATAAACCGAAGCTAAAATTCCTAAGCTTCAATCCACGTGTGTCAGTATTTAAAACACAAAAACTAATATTTTATTTTATTTCCCCTTTCTCTATGTATCAATTCACCCTCCCTACTGTTCATGTAATGGTTTTAAACAGCGATTGGGCGACAATTTAATGAACATCACAGCACCCCTCTCCCCCTACCGAAAACGTCAAAGAGTTAGGAGAAACAAAATTATTGTTCAAGAATTTTTTTCATTATGATCAGATTCTGGTATTTAGCTCCAGGGATAAACGAAGGATATGTTTCATTTCATCTAGGTGGAAGGACGTATATTACATATTTTGATCTAATAAGGTCGAATTACGTAATGTATCTAATGAGATCACATTACACTGTTTATGTTCTATTACGACCGCATTACGTTATTAATATTTTAATAAGACAGCATTGCATTATTTATGATCTAATAAAACCGCCTTTAAGTATATAAGATCCTTTAAAAAGGGTTTTTATTCAAATATAAACTATGTATATTTATATTGAAGTTCTTTAGTTTCATTCAGTTTTAAAAGGCAAAAAATTTCAAAATTTGTTAATTTTCATAGTTAATATGCATTTAGTAACTTGTTAAATTTAAGAAGCTCCTTTCGTAGATAAAATTTTAAGAGTTATAAATTCCTTTTTTGATGTTAAGGGTGTCGGATATAATTTTAGTCTTTTACTTTATTAACGAGCCGACTGGGTGGCGCAGTTGGTTTGTCGCTGGCCTTGTTCGACTAAGGTTCCGGATTCGACCTCGGCCCAAGGGAGGAAACTGAGCTTCAAAATTACTGGGAGCCATTGGTATTCCATTTTTATGGTGCATCACTAAAAAAAAGATACCAGCTCCTGCGGCATGTACTAGGTCTGCAATGTTAAAACACCAACTGCAGCCCCGTTAGAAATAATAATAATAAAAAAACAACTTTGCTAACGAATCAACACTTGTGAATGACAAGTGAATGAAAACTGGAGTTTACTACTTCTCAGAGTTTAAGTTCATTCAGACCTCCACATTGTATTGCAGTGGAGTTACTGTTGGGAAACTTCAAATATATTCTTTTAATTATGCATTGATGTAATAATTGAAAAACTGTAAATAGCAAACAATCCAATTTTTTAAAGTTTTGCTGTAAATTTTTTGGAATGTGTATTTAGCTGCTTTGAAAATAGAAGTATAAATTCAGCGTTGTATCTTTTCTTAACTCTTTAAATATTTCTTATAATTATAATGAATTTAATGGAGATCAGTGATCCTAAATACTTATCCTTTCTTTAGGTTTTGGAGCTCTGATTATTGCTACAGGAGTTCCCGTGTATCTGATTTTCATCTATTGGGAAAACAAGCCGAAAGCAATAAGGCATGCTATTGGTATGTTTATGTTAATTATTTATGACCCAATTTAAGCATATCACTATTATTTGCTCGTATTAATTTTGATTATAATAATTTTATCAACTAATACATAAAAATACATTAGTATAAGAAAGCATTTTCTTATTTATGCGTTCTACCGTAACATTACATAACTAATTGATGTAATTTAGCTTTAGATATTATCAGATCAGTTGTTGAAACAATAGGTCATAAACCACAAGTAAAGAAGGTCATTCTTTTTTCCTTTAAAGGATACATCGCAAGGATCAGTTTAGTTAATTTGCGAGAATTGTAATCAGATAAAATTAAATTACGGTTGACATGTAAACATGCTAAATTAACGTTCAATTTTCAATATATGTTGACTTAAGTACATTTTTACTTAATGCTTAAACACAAAGTCAAAGTTCGGATAATGTGTTTTAAACTCATAAAACTTTTCCCAATATTGTATAAAAATGTACAATTATCAAACACTAGCCCATTTATGGCACACTGTCCTTAACACTGAAAACATTGAATAAGTTAGAAGCTTTTTGCACAAGCATAAAAGTCTATAATCCATTTTATATTACAGTATCACATATGAAGCCCGAAACGTGAATATTGCATATTGAAAAAAAATCAATATATACAAAAATAAATGAGTAGAATATCAAAATAGATTATATGATAATAAAGTCAGAATATAATAAAAAAATAATTTTTAATAACCTTTTGTGTTTGTAAAGGATTTCTCAAAAATAAAGAATGACGATTTGATAAATTAATAATGCAATAATTATCAAATATCAATTGATTAATATATCTTTAAAATTAATGGTAAAAGAGTTTTAGATTTTTGCTAGGAAGAGATATTTCATATTTGTTGATTGATCTTCAGAGATATCTTTTCTAATAAAAATTAAATAAACATTCATTTCTTAATATACTTTTTATATTAATAGCCATTTGCAAAATTTGTTACTTTAAGGCTGTTTTGCATAATGTCAAAGATTTATCCACATTGAAAAATTTTTGTTCAGATAAAAATTCCCAAATATTAAAGTCTGTCTTCTAGCGAGCAATTTTTTTTGTAACATTTCTCAATGCTGTTTGCATTGATCTTTTTCCTCTATGAGATATGTTCCATATTTCTTTTTATACATTGTATGACTAATGTTACTTAGTTGTTCGTATTTCAAATACAGGAAAAATCCACAGAAGCAATTTCCTCTAAGGGGAATTTTTTTCGGAACTCTCAGTAATTACAAGAGATTTGATTCAACAAACAATGAAAATTTGCAATATGCACAATAACTCAAAGTTCACACAACAATACAAATCCGTAGACATAATTATGCATTACGTCTATGAAACACATTGTCAAGCTTTGACTTCAATGTTGCTTCACTGCATTGTTCTCATGCAGGTTGGAAAGTACCTAATAGTTATTTTGGAAAATTTCCTCGCGAAATAATCATTTTAAAAACCTTACGGATTTTTTTCAAATTTATCTATTGTTGTCACTAAATTTAGTGGATAAATTTGTCACCAATATAACTTCTTTTTATTTACTATTGTAAGTATTTGCACGGATGATCAGACAGCATGTTATTAAAAAAAGCGTTAAGATTAAAGAAAGACGGCAAAAAGTATGCGTAAAATTTCATAAATTAGTTGATAAATGCTTTCTTTAGCAGTTGTAAAAAATTGATATTACTGTTGATTGTTTTAAGATTGCTTTATTGTTGCATATTTACTTCTTTTTCTCAAACATGTCTCCTTATTTTTCAGACGGAGCTACGAGAACACTGCAAAAAATGTTTGTAGTTGTACCTGCAGAAAAATCCATGTAACAGCTCAAAATTGTTAGCTTTTTAAATCAAAGGAATTTAATTGAAAAGTGAACTTTTTTAAAGAGTATTGAGTGAAAAGAATATTTGGTATTGATATTTAAAAAGGAGTGTGAATCACTGTGAAATCACATATCTTTTTATTGTTTTCCAATATTTTTAAAATTTCTTTTTTAAAAAAATAGTTTTTATTTCATCAATTTTTTTCATGAATTTCATTGCTTTTTTGTTTAATTAGATAAAAAAACTAATCTTCTTTTTCAATTACCTTGTTCCTCAGAAGAAAATGATCTTGTTCCTATTCATTTCAAAATGTCCATATGTAGGAATTTATCAAAATTTAGACAAGAAGTTATATATTAATTGTTTTACTAGTTGTTTCGTAATATTTAAAGTTTTTACTACTGTTTTGAGAGTGTAGTTCTAAATGAACTTAATTATAAGGAATAAAATCAGAGAGCGAGTCTAATAATTAAAAAATAAGTGAGTCTTACATAATTTTTCATTATGACACTGAGTCTAATATTTAAAGAACACAAAGAAAAGAGGGTTCATTATTCAAGTAGAACCTTTTTACTGAATAGAATCAAGCAAAAAATATTAATTTTTCAAATATAAATAATGAAACTCATGTATTTATTACTTATATTTGACTTCTACATGTCTGTTTAGTTTCAACTTATATTTCTCTTTTTATGAAGTATAAGCTTTGAATAATCTAACTGAAATCGTAATAAAATGAACTATTTATCCGACTGAGGTAATTTAAAACCTCGAATTAAATGTATTATTATTAACTGTTTTTACTCCGAAATTATTAGGAAAAGAAAAAGTTGTGTTTAAAAAGGGTTTGGTTTAACAAACTTAAAAACCAGCGTGCATTTTTATTCATCTGTAATGCACCGTATGGATAGTATGGAAAATCTGTAACGCGAAAACTGATATTCTTCTGTGTAGAAGAACTACATTATACAGTTTTCTACGATTAAAAATGTAGCTATATTTTTTATGACATGCATATACACTATACAAATGTATTCATGTGTTACTGACCAAGAGCTTGTTGCCTTACTCCATTTTTATGATGTTTGTGTATCAATTTTTTCCCATTAATTTTCGAATTTAAAAAATAAATGTGGTTTAATTTATTATTTAATCGTATGGATTACATTTTTGGTAGCTTATTGGCTATGAGATTTCATTTTTTTTCTGCTGAAACTGATTTGAAATAATACCAGTTAAAATAAAATAAAATTTATATTTTTTCGTTTAACAAGCTTACCTTTGAATGGGCAAAATTCATAACGGTCTTGTGATAAATGTGACACTGTGTTTTCCGTTTAATTGAAAACTGACATTAAACTTGTACTTGTTGTTCAACTTGTAAAATTTAAGAGCGATAATTTGGTAAAGATGTTCAAATATTAAGACTCCTCAAAATATGTGTACTTTTAAATCTAGTGTGTTTTGTTTACTTATGTGTGCATTGTTATTGTTGGCAAATATGTACTCTTTAAAAGAAAATTTCTGTAAAAAGAGCAAAAGCTGGCAATAGTAAGGTGCATGAGTTCATTTGCTGGAAACACATGATTGTTTTTATTTTATGACTGGGACGTTACATGAATTTTTGAGCTGATTGGCTAAAAATACGTGGTTAACATTATCATGTGAGGTCATCGTCACATGAATTTTCGAATTGATTGGCTGAAAATACATTATTGCATTTATCATGTGACGATGACGTCACATGAATTTTTGAATTGATTGTCTGGAAACACAGGATTGCAGTTATCATGTGACTGTGATTTCATATGAAAAATTCAGCTCATTTATCATATTAAATAATTTAAAATGTTAAAAAAGTACACATGACTGTAAAAGTATCTTATATGAATGAGAATCTTATAAAAATTTTTCAGAAATTATGAATACTGAAAAATAAGGAATTATAAAAAGACTGAAGGACATTTACGTGACTGAAGAAACACATTTTTCCTTTGTGTTAAAATGTATGTTTTGTTATTTTTAAGAAATATTCCATCTGCTCAATATATGCATTTTTTTACCGAGTGTTTTGATATTGTTATAATTTTATGGAACACTTATTGTAAATATTGTTGTATGACAGCTTTTGCTCCCTGGTATGTGGTTTAATTTTTTTTTAATTTTAGAAATTTTACATACATTTTTTTGCAATGTCAGCGTATAACTGTGGAAAAAGAAAAAAAAAAGTCAAATTTTTTTTTTCTCATTTAATTGCAAATTATATATATTTTGTGATTTTCCGATTACTCACTACAAACTATCTGTCAAAATTTGTTGATTCGATATTTTGTTCAAATTTTTTTAATGCATTATCTTGAAAAGGTTTAATAAAGTATTACGTTTGAATTGATGTGGTTTCATTTGTGCTCTATACTATTTTTCACTTATACACCTCTTAAAACTGAATTCAGTGCTCACGGTAGCCCAGTGGTCATGGTCACCGACTCGTGGTCAGTGTGTCATGTGTTTGAGTTTATAGTTTCACTGAAGACACCCACATGCATAACAAATATGTCGAAGCCCAAAATCTTTCCGTTGGCGTAGTATGGAAATTCGGAGGGGGCGGTGCCAGCCAGCTCAGTTGTCGTTCTCCTCACTCGACTTTGCTTCACAGTTACGAGGTCCATCCCCGATTACCATCATGTTAATTTATAGTGCAACGACAATAAACACTCACGCAACACTGAATTCGACTTTTTATATAGTTATTTTAATTTCACTTTCTCTTTCATTGTGGCTATGCAGTATAAAAAATAATTAACACTTTATTGAAAATATGGTAGACTGCTTAGTTTTTCAATTCCAATATTAGCTCACTCTCTATATATTTATTTATCTTGTTCAATATTCTATTCATCCAATCAAGTTGAAATAATTTTTTTTAAACTTGTAGTGGATGGCTCTTGATGTAAATACATTTTTTCAAATATTAATGAATTAAATTTAATTAAATTAATTACTGGTTTTCGACGCCAACTTAGATTCGTCTCTATTGTTGTAACAATGTAACTGTTAAAACAAAGACAAAAGTTGGCGTGGAAAACCTGTTTTTCAGCCAAACCGTGAGTGCATTGTTAAAACAATGCAGACAAATCATGCTCTTTTTTCAATTCCTACTATTAGTTCACTCTCTACCCATATATATATATATATATATATATATATATATATATATATATATTATATATATATATATATATATTACGCCAAAAAAGACATCTATTGTAAAAAATATCATTAAAAAAATTAAAGTCAATTCCTACTTTGAATGGATGAAAAAGTATTTTATTAACGATTGAAAAATTGAATAAGATATATATATATATATATATATATATATATATATATATATATATATATATATATATATATATATATATATATATATATATATATATATATATATATATATATATTTGTTGGGAGAAAAAAAATTGCTTTTATAAATCTCTGACCCACACACATTGTTCTCAAACTGTGATACACACGTTTCAAGGGGTATGCAAACTATTATGCTCTCTCAACACAAACACCAAAGATTATAGATTTGAATGAGTACTTGGAGGAGGAAACATTCTTTGTAAAAAACAGGGGCGTACCGTACACTCCCGCATCGTGGGGAGGGCTCTAGGAAGCCCAAAGCCTTACTGACGACATGTACGTACCCTTTGTAAGATCCTGTTTGGGGGTCCACAACCTAAATTGGGAGAAGGGGGAATTATATTCTCCGTTACGCCACTGGTAAAAAAGCAATTTTCATATTACTTGCTAGAGAATTTTGCGAGTTCCTGAAATCTTAAGATTCAATTACGAGAAAACAATCGCCATATATGTGAAACAGCATCCAATACTTCTATTTAAAAAATGTTTCTCATTCTGTCATATACTGCAGAAATTATTTGGGCAAGCGTTTAACAATAATGACAGCTGTATTTTTGAAAAGAATATTATTGCTGCATTTTTTTTATTTATTTCTTAAGTAGATCATTTTAATCGCACTGAGGAAAAAAATTATACAATAATTTAATTTAATTACAAATATCAATTTAATTTAATTTAATAATAAACTATGTATTAATATTAAATAACTTAAAATACAACTTTGGTCATTTATTTTGGAAAAATTTTCTTAAAATATTTGTTATTTACAAAAACGCACACTTCAAACATTAAGGTTTTAAAAAATTTAGCCATAAATATATTTTCAGCATGAACAATTGAAAGATCAGAAAACATGAATATTGAATTTAAAGTTACCGTTTTCCAATGGTGGCTTGAAATTTTCAATCGACTTTTGAGAGAAAAAATGATGACCAATGCTACACATTGAGGCTAGGTTTATAAGAATACATTTTATTTGCATAGATATGTATATATGCATGTATTTAAGAAAAAAGCAATGAAACAAAACACATTCGCAAGAACTTAATGAAATTTAATACAAAATTTAGCAATACCAAAATTTTTACAGATTTCCGTTTTTGTCTTCTACTTTTGATCAACAGATTAAAGAAGTTTCGTCTTTATTTTAAGCAAAATAAAAGTTTGCTTTTCCATTGAGATCTTTACCCTTGTGCTTGTAAAATAAATTCTTCTAAAGTAGAAAAAAAGCGTGAACGAAACTCTAATTTTTACTCACACTGCGATGTAGCCGTCACCGAATTCCAAAGAGTACTGAGAGAGATGTTTTACGTGGCGTTGGTAGGGGTTGAAGGGAGAAAGTAGCTTATAGATAAACAAAATTGGCTCGTGTCACAGGCCGAGGGTATTTCAAAGTCAAGTTAGCCTCCTTTTCACGAAATATATGAAACCATCTCTCTTTCATTTCACACCCCTCTTAATTCTCGCTTTCACAGCTGGTATTTTTCGTATTTTGTTCATTCCCAGAAGGGAAATAACCCTTTCGTGTTAAGTGATTTTCATTTCGTGTTAAGAGAAAAAAATGCATTAAAATACATTGTCGGGATCACTGTATTAGTTCGTGTTAACTTAAGGTATCCGACTACGTTCGGAACCGTGATTTTGCAAAAGCGCATAAATGGATAATTTTCATGATATTTAGTGTCACTCAGATTAGAATATATGCATAAAATTGTTTTAAGGACATTTTAACAAAAAAATTATTTAAATACAGTATTTTGGCAAAAAATAACTTAGAATAATCTTTTTTCCAAATGTTCTCCTTTTTTGAAAAATGGTTCTATTATAATAATATTTTGCCTGTATATAGCTCAGACTTCTCTACAGGCCCAACTAAAATTTTTGAAATATATAACTTAGAAGTGGGTTCATTCATATTTTACGACAACAGAGGGGAGCAATTTTAAGGGGAAAAACGCCAATAATTATTTCAATTGGTGGTAACTCTGAAAATAATGTGAATTTTTCAAAAATTGTAGTTGAGCCTCTGTAGAGAGGTCTGAGATATATACAGGCAAAATATAATTATAATGGAACCATTTTTCACAAAAGGAGAACATTTGGAAAAAAGATTATTCTAAGTTAATTTTTTGCCAAAATATTACATTTAAATAAATTTTTTTTGTCAAAATGTCCTTAAAACAATTTTATGTATGTATTCTAATCCAAGTGACACACTAAATATCATGAAAATTATCCATTTTTGCGCTTTTTTAAATCACGGTTCCGAACGTAGTCGGATACCTTAAGCTTTTTCGTGTTAAATGTGTTTCACTATAATTATAACAAGAAATGCTCACGGTTAGTCAGGAAATACACTCACAACGATCAAAATAGCGCATGTTGAAAATTTGTATCAAACAAAATATCGAAGTAGTATGCAAATAAAATCAATTTCGTGCGATTACGCATGCGCCCGAGCCCAACAGACTTGATGCAATGGACTAAATTCATGATGGTCACATGATAACGGCAATCATGTGTTTCCCATTGACTAAAAATCGACCTACAGGTTGTTCAACTTGTAAAGTTTAGATAACATTTAAAATTTGATGATTGGGTAAAGAGTTCACGTGTTAAAATTCTTGAGACAGTTTTCAAAATTTAAAAAAAAAATACATTATACGAATACTTTTAAATTAAGTGTATTTTGTTTAACTATGTGCACATTATTTTATCGTTGATAAATATGTACTTCCTAAAAGAAAGCACAACAGTGAAGAAGGCAACATTGAAGCACATGAACTAATTGGCTGGAAGCGCATGATTATATTTATGATATAATTATGACTTCGCATTAATGTATGAACTGATTGGCCGAAAACACTTGGCTCAGTTATCATGTGACTATGACGTCACATGAATCGTGTCCAATCTGAACTGGCAGGTATAAATATAGGTGTTTTGTGGGATAAAAATAAACTTAATAATAAATGCATAAAATATTTTCATAATTCCTGAACATTTTAAACAATTTAATAGAGACTTCGTCTCTGGGAAGGATATCGCAGGGTGCGTCGTTTAGCTTGTCATTGAAATCGCTTCGACATAGAGTTTGCAATCCCCTATTATATTTCAATTCCGGGATTTCAGAATTACATTATCCAAATCCCGAGATTAGAATTGGACTATGTATAAAAAATACTTACACATTAGCATAGGTGAAACTGCATAGTAAAACTTATAATATAAAATTGGTTTAATATTATTTTTTATTGAAATAAATCAAAACAAAACTTAATTAATCATAAAATAGTACATAAAGAAAATAAAAAAAAGCATTTCTTGTGTTCAGTAAGCTCGTCCAGCTTCATTTTTCTTATATCTTCAGCGTTTCTTATTTTGTTACGAATTGTCCTGCCGAAGAAAATGCTCGTTCAGACTCTACACTGGGACCGTGGTAGCTTAATGGTCAAGGCATCGGATCATGGCTGGCGTGTCATGAGTTCGAGCCCAGTACCTTTAAAGACCCACCATGCAGGGGAGAGATGCACGTTAAATCTGTCGGAACACAAACGTACTCCCGTTGGTGTAGGGTAGAAGTTAGGAAAGGGGAGTCCCAGCTTAGGTGTCGTCCTCGTCACTTGACCATGGTTCAAAATCACGAATTCCGTCGCCAAAAGCCCTCGTGTAGCTTAACAATACGACGTTAATATTCACTCACTCACTCAGACTCTACACTAGTAGGCTTTATCGTCATTAAATAGGAGTATGTTCTTCCGGGTAGTCCCCATGTCTCCTGTTTTTTTTAAAAGAGACATTAATTTTTGATGACAAAATCTCAAATCTAAAAGACTGCATTGGTGCATATATCTCTTTGATAACTGTATCTAGTTCTTCTGCTACGTACGCATTTTGTGTATAAATTGATCTAGTTATTGAATCAGAATGATAATCAATTTCAAAACTTAGCTTATTTGAAATAGTTGATCCAGTTGCATGGGCTGTCAGTAATGCAGTGGGATTTGAAGCGTCAAGTCTTTCGAGCAGGCTCGTTAGTAATTAACGGCATTTAATTGAAGAATGAACTGTGACAAAATCTATTTCTGAGATGTTGCTTATATTATTGGTTAAGTATTGCAGTAATCCACTTAGATTTGTGCGACGTTCACTCGTACAAGAAATAAGAGCTGCATATGTTTTTACTTTATCGCGCCTTCTAACTAATCCTCTTGGGGAATCTTTGGGGCCAGAATGGTATTTCAATCCAACCTTCTCAAGAAGAAAACGCGATATGCAGATTAGTGAATATATATATAAGGAAGCTTTAGCGCTTGCGAGGGAGTCATATAGAAGTCGGCTAGAAACCGGAAAGTTGAATAGATACTGGATAAAGTCAGATAATAATATATATAGAAGATTAATATTAAAAGAATAGAATACAAGAAGAAGACATAAAGCTTGAGTGCTGATCGCCGTGGGATATTGGTAGGCAGATTAATATTATTAAAGTTTAATTATAGAACGAACCCTAGCGTGTAAATGAATCTACTATAGATAAAGATTCGGAGGTTAATTTCGCATAAAGATAGCGAGTAGGATTTCAGGCGCTATTTTAACTTAGTATTGATAGTTACGTATCATTCCTGATCTGATTCCTCTACTAAGACTTGTGTTGCATTGAATAATATATATTGAGACGGTAAAATTCGATTTATTATGGAGAGTTCGAGTGGTCAATCATTTATTCCTACAAATCTAGGTCACGTGGATCAAGAAATGATACACCACGGCAGGGGGGTATCACAGCACTTATAATTGCACAAAAAAATTTCAATGTACATATTTCATAAAAAAGAATACAAAATTTCTGAAAATTAAATTCTTACAAAACTTTGATGAGAAATTTATTTTTTAATATAATTCAGACAAAAATTAAATCCCAGGATTTCGGGATTGGGAGAAACATCAGGATCCCTGGGCTGCAAACCCTACTTTGTCATTGCTATCAGACAGTATTCCCAACAGCAGGCATGGGAAAGAATTGGATTTAAATTTCCTCAACATTGCACCTTGAAGTAGCACGAGAGTTGTTGACGATGGAGAAGATATTTACTTATCTTAACTGAAACCAATTACTTATGATATTTTGTGATAAATACAATAATATTTTAATGTAATGGGTATTGTTGATTGCTTTTAATATTAAATTGCATTCCAACAGTTCTTTAGAACTTCTCTTATGTAACATGGTATATTTTTTTTACCAGGTTTTTGCTGAGTTATAAGGCAGCAGAAATCTTCTTAAAATAACTGATTTTCATTTTATTTTTTCACTTCACTTTATGTTTCTTTTTTTTATTATTTTTCATGATTCTTAAACATGGATCTCACAGAATTTGAATATTAATAAAGACTTCATTAGTTATCAGAGGTTTCGATGCAGAGGTTTTAAATTCAAAATATTTTGATGAAATATTTTTAATATCGGTGGAAAAAGATTTACGGTATTATAATATATTCTGAAATTTTTGTAGCATGAATATTATAATATATTATTTTAACACTTATATATATATATATATATATATACCTTTTTTTAAAAAAATTAAAGACCAAAAATTTAGTCAAAATTAAAATTTTCTTAAAAATATTTAAATAATATTTTTAGGAAAATATTTATATTGAAATAATTTCCATTGTTCTTGGGAGAATTTACTAATAGAATCAATTCTTTTTTTCAATGATTAAAAATATTTAGCATAATAAATGACAGATTCATGTTTATATTATGGTGCTATCAAAATGTGTCATACTAAATATTGCAATTTTTTTTTTATTCAGAAGAAAGAATCAAATAATTTTGAGGAGTTCTTATGTGTTTTTATTTAATATTTTACATAGGAGCATCAAACATGTTTGAAGCAAAACCATTTTTTATGGCACAGGAGTTGGAATTTAACTAAAGAAAAATCTGTTTTTGTGCGGTCGATAGGAGCCACATAAAAAGAGAAACCGAACAAAAAAATATGCGAAAACTTCATAAATAATTACATTATGAGTAAATTAGCAGTTAAATACTTTCATAACTATATAATTTCATAAATACTTGTATTACTAATAACTTTGTCGACATACTGTAGAAAATTTTTTTATGCGGCGGAGAAGAACCGCATAAAAAGTATCACTTAAAGAATATGTCAATTATTTACGAAACTTATGAGAAAGCACTTTCAAACATAATAAATAATCAAACTCTCCATTAGAAACATTTTTGAAAGATTTCGTTCGATTACTTAAAGGTACAATTTCAAATGATTTATTTTTTTGCACCATAAAGTAAATAACATGTTTTTGTGACGACGCTCAGTCGTCAGTTTTGCTTATGAAAGTCACGATAATCAGATACGCATGATTAAAGCTCTTTTTGGATCTTCAAACTCCTTTTAGAATTGACATCTTTTTTAAGAAAATGCTTTTCCGAATGCTTTTCTGAATCCCTGCATATATTTTATTCATTTTGAAAAAACCTGGTTATGTTTATAACCAATGAACAGAGCTACTTGAAGTGTATATATATGTACATTGATATAAAGAGTTACAGTGGCGTCAAACACCGCTATATTCATATGCCTATTCATAAACCACTTAAAAAATATCACAAAAAATAAAATCGCATAAAGAAGGACCGCACAAAAACAGGTTCTACTTTATGTGGAAAATTGCTTCATATCAACTGGATGGAAACGGATACGTAAAACTTAAGCAGAAATGATTTAACTTAAAAATTTTTATTAAGAAAAAAATAATTGTATTGCAATAATGACTCACACTTATGTGTTAAGTAAATTAAATAACAACTTTTAAAACTGAAGAAAATAAGATAGATATTATCCGGAATTATATTACTATTCTGGTGCTGAATTAAACTACCCACTCTCCCCTTCGTTTATTTATCAATTGTTAATTTTCAACGATAAGTGACGAACTCATTCAGTCAGAAAATATTTTGTCAGTTTATTATGTATTTGTAATATATTTATACTTTTGTGAAATAAAATAGAAAATTAGATTTACAAAAAACACTGAACATAATTTGTTTCGTGCTGCCATCTAGCGAATATTGTATGTATGAATCCTTATTCTCACAAGAAATAAATAAGAAATTCAATTGATTTGTACTGCCATCTACTGACTAATATCATTATTAAAAATTTTAAACCTAATTTTGTAAATAAGAAAATGATTGAAGAACCACAAAATGGACAATTAATACGTTCGAATGAGGTAAATATGTTGAAATAAATAAATTAAGGAAGTATCTGATTATACCTGAAAAATGCGATATTTTTTTGCCTAGTTTCTTTTTTCCCCCTTCAAATTATTTTTAGTCCTTATTAACATTTGACATTCAAATAAAATGAAATTTTTGATGCACATTTTTTTTCTCTCGTGATTGTAGGTTTCCTGTACCATTGAGGAGGGAGGAGAATCTTGAGAATTCGAAGCAAAACAGCATCTGAGCTGAGATCGTTTCGTCGGAGACAGTTCTTGACGTCTAGAAGACGATTAAATGTACAAGAAAGTGAATGACGTCTCTCGGGCGTCATTACCTATTAAGAGGTTATTTCTGTTTTCAAGATTCATTTAATGTGGAAATAGCAGCTTTACCATTTAATATTTGTATTTTTTTAGAGATATTTGTCGATTCTTTCTCTCTCACTTTAAGGGATATATTTTTTGTTGCTACTAAGCGTGGGTGTACATAGCTGTCTCTGCGTGTATAAATTTATCAGCAAATACATAAAGTGCATTGTTGGAATTGAAATAACGTAAACATATGTGTTTTTTTGGTGAATTCCGGTGGTCTTGTGTGCCATCATAATACAATAGAGATGCACCGTATTGACTCGAATCTAAGCCGCACTATTTTTCCAGTGTTAATGCTACTGAAAATCGGGTGTGGCTTAGAATCAAAGGCAAGACATCTGTTGGATGGGGGAAATTGACACTCCATCCTTTTCAAAAAGCCATTTTCCGTTCTGGTCATTTGCATTGATGAATTTACC
Organism: Trichonephila clavipes; assembly: GCA_019973935.1. NCBI lineage: Eukaryota > Metazoa > Arthropoda > Arachnida > Araneae > Nephilidae > Trichonephila > Trichonephila clavipes. Next base: position 35,996 of record BMAU01004739.1, on the reverse strand, counting down.
TATTCCACAGTTTATCTCCAGTATTCCAGTGCCGATTTAAGCTCATTTCGGGCCTGTGCACAAAAGATCTACATGATCCCTTGGTAATGGAAGATCGAAATTTATATCCAGAAAATCTGGTTAAGTCCAGCATATCCTGGATCTTCTAAGCGCCTCCGGGCCCCTTGGCGCCCGCTCCAAGCTCCCGATGGATAAATACCTCTTATACCTCTACCGATCACGAGCTTTTATGCTGTATGGATTTTGAGTGAGTGCATATTGACGTCGCACTATTCAACTATTTGAGGACGGACCTCATAATATTGAACCATGGTCAAGTAATTAGGACTGAGCTTTCACTCCCTTATCCTAACTCCCACACCAAAGGCAGCATTTTGAGCTCTCGACAGATTGAACGTGCATCGCTCCCCTACACGGCGGACCTTTAGTGGTACTGGGCTCGAACTCATGACAAGGCCAGCCATGATCCGATACCTTGACCACTCGGTTACCGCGGCCGGATTTTCAACAGCATGTTTCGAACAAACGATTGCACAACGCCGGCCACAAGTTCGCGACCATGAAAATGAAGAAAAGGAAAATTATTGTTTAGCAAGATTGTTATATATATTTATTTGCATCCAATATCAAAATAAAACAAAGAATTACTGTAAATGGACTCTTAATTTTGAATCCTGGTCAGATAACGAATCTGAACTGGCATACCTCTCTCCTAATTTCCACATTAACGACATCGTGAGGATACTTCGACAGATTTAAAATACTTCATTTCCTCTATTCAAAACACTAAGACTTGAACGGAAGATTCTTTCGGAAGAGGATATAGGTAGAAGTAAAACGATTAAGTAACTGATCAAAAACAAGCGCTGTGAGCTATTACGAGGAATACCTTAATGGGATTTAAATAATGAATATGAACATGAGCACTTTGCACTTCAATATATCTAACACACATTAGTCCCTCTACACGACGCGTCGTTAATGGTACTAGGACTCGAATCCACGATTTAACCTGTTGTTATTCTTAATGTCACCTGCCTGACGGAGTCAGATTGAGGCCCACGAAATTAATCGGCTAGAGGTAGATTTTTACGCCTGTCGTTAGCCTTAGCTTTGAGCACCATGCAGGTGACAGTAGGATTTTGCTCAGCTACACCCCAATTTAGAGGGAGAAAACCCTTAAGGTGGCCAGGGGCCTCCCATCTCTCTTTCCCTTCTAATAACCTCACGAGAGGATTTGCGGCTCGATAGCTATTTATAGTAATCCCATGCCGCAAAGGCATTATACATTTACAAGCATTCGAATGCAGGCTCTACGGTACAGCAGCAGTCAGCGTCAATAACCACTACACAGGATGCCCCACCCGATATAACCTAAACAATATCAGCCATAAATTCGTTACCTTGACTACTTGGCTATCATTGCCACTTGGCTGAGTGAGAGAGCGAATATTTACGTCGCACTGTTCAGCTACACGAGGGACCTCGTCATTTTGAACCATGGCCAAGTGACGAGGACGACACCTGTGCTGGCACCACTTCTCCGAACGATCACACCACACCAACGGGAGGATGATCGAGCTCTCGACAGATTTAACGTGCATTGCTCCCCTGCACAACGGATCTTTAGTGGTACTAGGCTCGAACTCGTGACAGCTGTTACGATTCGATACCTTGACCACTAGGCTACAGCGGCCACGACTAGTGTTGCAAACAGAAAAAAATCGAACTTCGAAAAGTGTCACCTGCGTTTATTTCTATTTTTACTTCTTGGGAGACAGGTAAGATTGTTGTTTGCTTTTCTGTATTTAATGCTTTTCGATAGTTTAGTGCTTATATATATATTTTTTGAAGATCTATTATTCTCCCAAGTCTTTTTTTTTACTTTTTTCGTTTCTTGCTGCCTTTAATACCAGGATAGTATTTGGAGCTTGTTCAAACAAGATAAATTAGAAAATGCTTTAAATTAATTGAGAAGAGTAATTTCTTAAAAGTTTTAATTTATTTTTAATGATTTATTATTTATGTTTTATAGTATATATGATTTGTCTATGAGTATTTATTATTTATTTCATATTTTTGTATACTTATCATCTAATCTAATATATTTAAGAGACTGATACATCTAAGTAATATCTTGAGTAACCTCTATTTCAGTGTGTGTTAGGGTTGTGGTAGCCTAATGGTCAAGGTAACGGACTCGTGGCTGGTGCATCATAAGTTCGAGCCCAGTACCACTGAAGACCCGCCATGTAGGGGAGTGATACACGTTAAATCTGTTCAGAGCTCAAACATCTTCCCGTTGGTGTCATGTGGTAGTTGAGAGAGGGGGCGGGGGTGTCAGCTCAGGTGTTGACCTCGTCACTTGACCATAGTTCAAAATGACGAGGGACGTCGCCAAACGCCTGCGTGTAGCTGAACAGTGCAACGTTAATATTCACTCACTCATTAATTTCAGTGTGTGTTGCTAGTAGAGAATTTTGGCTTTTTTTCGATAAGTATTATTTTTCATAAAAAAAATTATGAACTTAAACGCGATGAATTTAAGTGAGAAAACTTCCTTAAAAATGCATTGATTTTTTTAATTAACCAATATTTCTTCAAATTTGTCTTATCCCTGGCTGCTGAAGATAAAAGGTATATAGAAAAAGCTACGGTCAACAAAATAGGAATTTCAACAGTCTTTAAATTTTAAACTGATGCAGTGAGAATAAGCACTCTAGCGTTGAATAGGTATTTATTCATATTAGAATTTCAAATATAGAAATTAGAATTTTAATTATTGTAGAGTGAAAAATCAATTTGAGAATTGGGATTTGAGCCAGTATTGGAATAAAATACTTGAATGTACTACATTTTTCTGCTTAAAGGCAAATTATCTGGAGTAAAAAAATACGTACATAAAAATGGTTTATATAGTTACTTCGAAAACTTACATCTTTTATATTTGGCCGCGGTAGTCTAATGGTAAAGGTAACAGATTCGTAGCGTCATAAGTTCGAGTCGTGTATCTCTGAAGATCCGCCGTGTAGGGGAGCCATGCACCTTAAATCTGTTGAGAGCTCAAACGTCCTCCCGTTGGTGTGGTAGTTAGGAGAGGGAGGTGACAGCTCAGGTGTCATCCTCGTCACTTGACCGTGGCTCAAAATGACGAGTTCCGTTGCCAAAAAGCCTTAGTGTAGCTGAACAGTGCATCGTTAATATTCACTTACTTACTACATGTTTTAAATGGAAATAGAAGAAAAAAACACTAAAAATATATTTGATTGAACAAATTTGTTCGATTGGAGTTTTATTAACATCTCACTCTGAAAGTATACAAGGGCGGTATTGACGATGATCCTGGTAACGCTGTATCTGGGTCAGTGATGAGAATGACTCTTGAGGTGGCTCCCCCACTCTCCATTTATCCACATCACATCAATAACCCCACTTTGGGCCTCGATAGGTTTAGAAAACATCAGCATCTCCACATAGCGGTTCTTCCATGGCATCAGGACACGAACCCACTACTCGACAATGCCGGTCACAAGTTTGCGACCTTGTCGTTCGGATGCAGCATCCATGATATTAAATTTGTTACTTATTTGTTCAATGTTAATTAATGTATTTCCATAACTGTTGTATGTTTATTATAATTAATGTATTTCCATAACTATTGTGTGTTTATTTCGCCAAAGTATTATTAATGATGCTTTATGAATTATTTTAGATTAAAAAAATGAAAGACGTATTCGCGCGTGGCTGGAAGATGCTTTCACTGATAGGTTATAGCTAATTTCGTTTTGTAGTGGTTTATTTTTACTTTATATAAGATGTTGCTTTTGTATTCAGTGATATACACATGAGAGGGGGTAGAGATTCCCTCCCATGAACCAACAAATTTTTAATTTTTACCATCGACGGTACTCGGCAGTTTCATTTGCGCGTTTTTTAGTATGCACCCCACCCCCTTAAGGCGTGTTGGAAAGCTAAAATCTTATATTTTTTGACAAATTTAGATTTTTAAATTTTTCCATTGTATAGATTTTAACCTATCTAAGAATACCTTACTTTAACCTCTAAGGTAATTAAAAGCTCTTAAAACCTATTTTTAAATAATCATTGAAACTGGGCCACGCCCATTTGAATGGCGATAAATGTAAACAAAGAACTTCGTTTTTGCTTAAAAGTTGAACGTCTGATATAAACCAAAACATTTATCTTTTATTGTAAATTGAGCCTTTCATTTTTTTATTTCCTAGCCGATTAAAAGTCTTACTGGGTTGGAGTCAGCGCGTGGAGAGGAGGCGTGTGTTTTGAAATTTCGAGATTGATGCCTCTGACCTGAATTTTAGCTGTTTTTTTTACAGTGAATTGATATATTTTGGTACACCTCTAAGAAGGAGGTTTTATATATTTCCTTTTTTTTCTGGACTTTGGTAAGTTAACCAATTTCTTTTTATTCCCCATTTTTGCTGCTTGAAGGGAACTCAAGCTAAGTCACTCCACATTTCGGATTACGGAATCCGATGAAGAAAAAATGACTGATAACATGAAGGAAGCTACAGACTATAAATATTTTAAGTCTACCCAGACTGCTCAAGAATTAATTCTGCGAATTGAAAATAAAAGCTTTAATGAAATTACAATTTTACTTGAACACACAGAAAAAACCGGAAACATCCCTAAATCGAACCCTCATTTATTATACATGCCGGATTAAAGAACAAAATACCAAGGCATGATAAAATAACGCATATGTACTTCACTCGAAGTGGAAAAATAAAAATTAGTACCTTGGATCCTGTATGCGCTGTTCAGATAACAGCTATTGTGCAAATTCTAAATATTCCAGTAAAAGCCAGCATGATATGGGAAGGGTTTACTTCGCGTTTCCTACTTTTTGACATACCAACTAATGTACATCTGGCAGATGAACCATCTATCCATCTAAAGTGGGTCCTTCCCATGTAGGCCGGCCCGTGAACGATTAGCGGATGGCCTTGTGAAGGCGGCTGCCTGCGATCCTATGGATCCAGAAGACCACATGATTCTTACGTTGACCGAGATCTACTCCAGGGCTAAACCTGGGAATCTGGGTTGTCCCTCCTGTACACCCATGGTACTTTCAAAGACACCCTGGATCCGCCATATCATTCAAGGGTTCCAGATCTTATTAGACGGCATTCTCGCAAATTTCCAATAGTCACCTGAGGTGCATGAATTTTGAAGGGGGCAAAATAAGCTTTTCAAATTGCACCAAATGTAACATCAGTTCTTTTTCTCCTCAGCACATTCTGCAATGTCTGGGGTTTTCTTGTGAAGAGGCTGTTGCTTCCCCCTGCTGTTCTTAGACTTTGTGCATATTTATGTTCTCATGGATCTGGTCTAGTTTCACTAGATCAGATGTGAATTAGTCCTTCCCCCATTCCCACGACAACATTTTGGAGGCGACTTAAATAATTTGCATCATTTACGTTAACTGACTTTTCCAAAAGAAACAGCCCCGTAGACGATCTTTTCTGGCTTGATGGCTTCAGGGATTACAAACGACAAATACATCATTATTTTGAAAGCAATAATAGGTCAAAACCTATTAGTTCACTCTCCAACCTATAAATTCGACTCAATTTAATTTTTAGTAAGGCTAGTTTAATATTTCTTAGTATTTATGTATTATCGCATTTCATCGCACTGTGGAATTTATGGGAATGAAAATGATGATTGTGTGTGTGTGCTTGGTAAAGAAGGGAGAAAAATCTTTAAAACATCTAACAATATCCCTTTTCTAGTGCCAAAAGAATCATAAAAAGTACTAAAGAGAACACTTCCAGGAAAAATTCAAACAAAAGAATAATCAAAATGTGTAGTTCGGCGAACTTCTTGATATTCCAAATCAGCCACAAGATAGAGCTGTGGCAGATTTTCGAATTGCCATTGGCCATGAATGCCTATCCAAGCATTTAAACATGATAGGCATTGTCCAGAGTCCCCTGTGTAAATTGTGCGACTCCAATGGAGAAATGAATGCCATTCATTTGGCACACTGTTGTGGAGGATTCGTTTGGAGGAGATATTGTGATTTATAGACTATACTATGGACTTGTATTTCTTTTGATTTTGCTTCTTCTTTCAAACTTCTGTTTCTTATTTTCTTCGCAGTTGTCGTGTAATCCTCTATTGGAAATACAAAAAAAGTATTATCGCAACTTATTGGCAACATTATATGAAACGAAGCGCCTGGTTGCCAATTCAGATCGTATGACACATAAGAAATCTGGGTTGCCAACTTGGCGAATTATTTGTAGTGATGGCGATTGTTGCGATGGTTAATAATAATTAAGGTGATGATTTGTCAATGGAGATTGAATATAGATTAGATAGCTAGGAAGGCAGTGTTCTTGAATTGAAGGAGGGGTTACTGGTAATTAAAGTCTTCTCACACTTCGCGTACCACGTTAATTGTCTACATATTGCTTTAATTGGGTTGGGTTTAAATACTCTTGGTTTTGATTGATCAAACTTGTGTTGTTTTTTGTGTTGCAAATTAACTAAGTAATTTTTGAACATGGGCTAGTCTTCCTTCCCTTTCTCCTACATCTCTAGGCGCGGAATCAATTTCCTTACAATGTTATCGCATTTTATAGTTATTGCCCTACCATGTCCAAATTTTGAAATTATTTGGCGGAAAAATCCGTAATGCACTGATATCAAATTAGCACGATTTTCTTATGCTGAAGTTTTATTAAGTGACGGTACTTGCGTTTTAACGCAACAATCACCAATGCTTAAGATAACTCGCCAAGTTGGCAACCCCAATGTCGCCTGTGTCGTGTCCACTGAATTAGCAATCATGTGATATAATGTCGCTCATAGGTTATGATAATACGTAAATATCTAAGTGAATAATAGTATTGGAAGTATTAGTTTACAGGAACAAATTTTATATCGTTATGTTACGGTTTTTAACGTCAATTAGTTGTAAACGTTCGCCAAGTAGGATGAAAGCATTAGTATTCGTTAACACTCGACAGACCATCAAATGTCCACTAAGCGCGAAATCAAAATTACGCCAAGAACGAGCAGAGATATCATTTCCAGTTTACATTTTTATATAAAAGGCGAAACAATCTGTTGTCCATCTGTTGAGAATTTTGGTACTGAATTATTAGCGTCAAAAAATCCCCATGTGAATCGTGCTATGATACGAAAACAAAAATATTCTAACTTTCTTTCAATGGGGAAAAAAGGGCACAGCTTTTGGTGGGAAAGAGCGTGATTCGCGTGGCGCCAATTTAGCTGCGGTAACGCTAATATGTAAGTACCTGTATTTTTCTGCCAAATATTTTTTTTAGTATTTACGTATTATCGCCACAACCGCAAACTCTATTAATAAACTTGATAAGTTGGCAATTCCCATTCCTATGTGGCGTACGCGCAGAATTGGTAACCGGGTGCTTCGTTTCATATAATCTCGCCAATAGGTTGCGATAATACGTAAGTAACATTTTTTCAAGTCAAAGTGATGACGTTACAATAAGAGGTAATTTTATGGACATCAGGTTGCCAACTTGGCGAGTAATCTTGAACGTTGGAGACTGTTGCAATAATACGTAAATACCATCCTAGTTTAATTTTTCTTGGTACTTACGTATTATCGCGACCCATTGGTGACATTATATGAAACACATGGTTGCCAATTCAGCGCGTACAACACATTGGAATGGGAATTGCCAACTTATCAAGTTATTAATAGAGTTTGTGGTTGTGGCGATAATATCGCATTATTGCGATATCACGTAAACCATAAAAAATACAAAATCGTGCTCAAAATAGGTACACACACAAATATTGGATACAAAATTAGTTTTCCACAAGTAAATCATACTGTCACAATATAGATTAAATTCAGTTTAAATGTTACATTAATACACTCTTGGATAATCACACGATGCAATTTTAACAAATGGTCATAACGCTAACTATGCAATAGGAAAATTAGGTTAAGTCCTAAAGTTGAATTCCCTGATTTCCCTTGGGCGTCAAATATTTTCTCCAAAGGAAAAACGCTTTTTAAAAAATGGCTATTTTGCACTAAATCCTAAGCACGCAGCATGCGTGCAATAGTTAGCAAGTTGGCGCTAAAATTTTACAAAAAATTAGTGATAAATTTGTGTCGCCAAATCAGGGGGTTCAACTAGGTTTCAACAGAAAAAGATAATTCTCGATTATCATTTGTCCATTCGAAATTATTGTGAAAGAATATCATGATAAATTACAAGAAATAAAGAATGAAGGTCATGAGAAAGGATTATTTCATATCAGAATTCTGTATACAAAGATTTGATGAACTGAGAAGCAGACGGTGCCTTTTAAGATGATGGATGATTTATCTTGAATTATATCACAAATCTTTCTCTTAACAGTAACTGCAATTGTCTTGAAAAGGAAATCATTGTAAGTCATGGGTTCAATGAACGATGACTAAAAAAGCAACATACTTCTTTCAAGTATTCTTCTTTATGATGAAGAATGACTTCAGTCTTCGAGATTATGGAAGGAGAATACTGTTAACAGGGATCGTTACAAGTTTCACAAAATAACCGATGCAACCCATTAGCATCACTCCAATCAAAGTAGCAGTCCCAATCTTCTTGTATTCGGTCCAGGTTGGTTTCGAACAGCGACGGAGGAAACGCAATGTATCCCAGTAGAAAATTTCGACTGGTTTCCAAACTTTCCAGACATACGTCTGCAGAAAATAGACCAATAATAGATGAAGAAACTGCATTTTCCTCTGATGTATTTTCCTAATATTTTTTTTAATAATATCAATTGTATGTTTGTACCTCTAAAGAATATAACATTCTTAAAACAAATCTTAGATGTAAAGTTGTAACTATCCTGATAAAATAATAAACTGCGCGAGCATAATTCAAGTTAAATTAAGATACTAATAAAATATGTGTTTCAATTTTAAAATTTAATTTGAAAAAAAAAACGAATAAAACGTGCGATAAAAATTACTCGTTTGATATAGATTGGCAATTTTGTTGAATTTTTTGGAAAGAACCGGAAACTATTGATATACTTATCACGTGCATTTTATTGCAAGACATTTATCCTATCGCCAAATTTGGCGTGCATCTGATAAATTACTTAAAACCAACATGCACGATATTTTTAAAGTTTGAATTAATGTTAATGTCACACGTGATATCTCGTGCATTAAATTGTGCCATTGGAGTTATTCGAACCGTGTTTTCTTTGAAAGCAGTGAAGTCCATTCTTGACAAAAGGTAGTTAATTATAACATTGAGTGCAATCTGCTATGATCTTTTATTTATGGACAGTTCCTCAAAAAATCCTTCAAAATTTCCATCATTTTATCAATATAAACTTACGTAGTTAAGGAAATTACAAAAATAATTACTTTAAAAGTAGTGAATATCTCCAAATAATATAAAATGGACTTACACTATTTTCAAAGAAAACGGATCATTTTATTTTTTTATAACATCAATTGAGTATTCATTCTATTCAGAGCTTTAAATAAATTGAAAAGTATGTGAAAGCAAGTCATATATGTGTCGCTCAAAAGATAATGCAGTAAAGAAAATGTTTTAATTTTTTCTGATTCTTGTAAATTTTGATAAAACAAATAATATTCTTCTTAGTTATTAAAGGATTTGCTCATTGCTTCCTTTTTTCTAGGTCATAGACAAAAGGAAGCAACGAGTAAATTAGAAAATATCAAAAAATGAACTTAATCGCATTGGCTTCTGAGCGACTCCTATCTACTAAGTTCTTGTTTTCTGTAGCATCAAAATTTGGAGACCTGAATGTTTCCTGTTGAAAAGTGTTCATTAAATGGCGCTGCTTTGTAACGCAGAGTGTAAGATCAGAGACCAGGTGAACGATGATGTGTGGATGTAATCCGTGTAATTGAAAGGTTTTATTGCTTAAATAATTCAACCAAGTAAATTGATTTGTGTGACCACAGTACAAGTGATTTAAAGATGTGAATAGTAATGATCACTTTCCCACCACTTTCAATATTGCCTTGTACTTCGAACTAAGGTTGTAATTTGAAAAAGTGAAAGAATTTTTGACATTCAAAGATTCTATGGGAAGATGTTGGGGAGGCGTTTTATTAGGCTGCTTTGGCGTTATCTTTCTATGAGCGTACTCATAAGCTGTTGATGAGTAGGACCACACATTTTATTCGCACATAAGATGATTTTAAAAAATTCTCCTTCTGAGTTTTGGATAAATTAAAATAAAATATTCATTATAGTCATCGTTATTCTACAAAGCGAACAAAACAGATAATCAGTTTATGAATTAAAGATAAATTGCTCGATTTTAACTTATTAGATTCAAATCATATTACTCTATGGTTTGTTGCTCAAACGTTCTAATTTTTGAGGTGAAATATGCGATTAAATTTCTTTTTCTTTTCTCGCATTTTCTTTCATTATTGTACTTTTGCTTTTTATATTAACTTTTAAAATGAGTGGAAAGGAGTTTTGTGTGTGGGGTGATATACAAGGAATTTTTCTCTCAAGGAAATTTTGCTACTTATTTTGCTTTATTAGTATCAAATTGGGGTACTGCACATATAACGTACAGAGAGGATACGATGTACAATGAAGCTATTGGCACAAGGGTCTGTGTTGTACATTTTAATATTTGATGACGGTGCTTTTAAAATCGAATCTAAGAGTTGGGGGGTTGAATAATGGGTTTATATTCAACAGGTAGTGATAATTCATTGTAACTTTAAGTTATAGGCTAATCAGACAACGGTTTTCAAAATTATAATGCCTCTCCATTTATAATCTTCACATTAACGTTTGATAAGTGGAGGAACAGTACAAAGGTAGATCACTTTCTTTGAAAGTAGTTTAATATTACGAGCAGGGGCGTAGCTACCACCGTATCAAGAATTCGGTTCCCCGAAGCTACAGGGGCCAGCTCCATTAACAGGCACACATGTCAGAAAAAGGGTCTCGAATGAATTTTGATACAAGACCCTCTTAGAACTAGTTACGTCAGTGATTAGGAGGAACATTGATTGCATTAAAAGGATCTTTCAGATTGAGTACAAAGGGTTAAATTTGTAACAGTCACATATGATAGATGCAATCACGTTTTCCATTGAATTCAAGCCCCCCATCCGGTATAGTGATGCTGACTGTTATACCTTAGGGCCTGGGTTCGAGTCCCGGAGAAGGCATGGATGTTTGTAAATAAATAAGACCTTTGCGGCATGGGGGTACTATAAATAGCTGTCGAGACACAAGTCCTCGCGGGAGGTCAGTGGAAGGGGAATATAGATGGGAGGCCTCTGACCACCACCGAGGTGTTCTCCCTCAAAATCACAAGCTAAATGGTCTCCTGTAAGGGCTCAAAGCTACGGATAACGAGAGGCGTACACCTAGACCTTTGCCGCCGCGATGAGTTTCGTGGGCCTCGATCTGATACTGTCAGACATGTGGCATTAACAATAGCCATTGAATTCAAAGCTGATTTTAGACTTGGGTGTTGTATGTCTTCTTGTAAAATCCAAGTACAATTTCAAATTTGATAATTGGATAAACATAACGAAGTATTAAGATTTTTCAAAAAGTTTCTCAAAATAAAGAAAATAAGAAACTGTTATGTTATACGGGTTTTTTAACCAGGGGTATTTTATTGGTCTTTTTGCGTTATTGTTATCAAATATGTATTTTTTAAAAGAATGTTTCTGTGAAAATCATTAGGTGGCAAAAGTGAGGCGATAGAACTCATTAGCTGGGAGCATATCATTCCATTTACCATGTAACTGTGACGTCACATGCATTTATGAACTGATTGGAAACATGCGATTTCATTTGTCATGGGACTATGTTATCATAAGAATTTATCCAAATAGATCACCAAAATAAAAAAAAAATCTTACTGAGCGTGGATTAATATTACACGCAAATAACGAACTTTATATTTCGTTTAAAATGAAATATTAAAATAGTATTTTTAAATTAATGGATGTCTTTGGATTAGATGTAGTAAAATTTGACCAGAAATTTTCAAGCAAGAATTTAGTTTTTATGTATTACATTGTGCAAGTGAAATTTTTTAAAAAAAATCATTTTCACATTTAACCGAGTCGTAAGTAATTCAGTAGAAAGCTTTATTTCCTTTGATGCGTTTACAGGCATTTTGTTAAGTAGATCGTGGCTCGAGGATTTTATGCTATCAGTCTTAAATACAGTTTTTTAGGAAGGATGGAAATTTTATGGTAGAAAAACGATCCTTAGAAATATATATATTGTAACGTCGTGAGTAGCTAACCATAACACCCTCATATGAAAATAAAAGGATTGTTTATTTGCTAAACAATATGTTAGTGAAGCAATAGGTTACAGCTCATATGCCAAGCCGGTGCATTCAGTCTCTCCTATTCTTCAACGCCACTGGCGTTCATCGTCTTTCCTTCATTTCTACTCCAATCTCAGACCAAGACCTTTCTTTAGCGCTCTCTTCCAGTCCGTTCCAACCAGGGCCCTCCTCTCATGCTTTCTCGATCCAGGGCAGGGCCTTTTTTCTTTTTCTCCATCCAGGGCCGGACTCCTCTCCCTAGTCTCCTGAAAAAAACCCTTTTAAACACCAGGGATGGATCCACAACACGCCCCTCGTCCCTTCTTATTGGCAGGTCACAAAAGTCTCTCTCGGCCTCCCTCGTCCTATTTGCGCATAACACACCAATACAGACCCGGGCCGTCTGGCCCAAGGCGCCATAATTACTTGTCCAACATCTGGACACACTTGTCCATCACGCCACATGTTTCTATTATATTCCATTCTCTCAACATCAGAAATGACGACACGATTCTTTGAAGACAGGCTTCGCCTATTGTCAATGGGGTGCCGGCTCTCCTTTACCTTTATGGCTGCCAGTCTTGATGTCGTCACTCTCCGAGTTCAGACAATAAACAATGGTTCCATGTCCACGTGCACTGGTCATTTTACAGCTGGTGAAGCTATAAAATTTAGTGACAATCGATGGGTGTGAGTTCACACGAATCGAAGACGTCGTATTTGTCATTTAACAGCTGATGAAGCCATAAAACTTATCGTGAATCGAAGGATGGAGATTCACAACAGTCGACGATGTCACAATATAGGATACAACACTATATAAAATTCGCTTAATATATCCTAAAAGATTTTCACACTTTCGACAACGCTCAGACATAAGATCAGATATTTTACAGATTATTCACAAGCACTCACTCAACCTATTCAACAGCCGAAGTAATAACTAATCGCTGGTCAACTCTTCAAAGGTGAAAAAGAACTACAAACCCAGATTCGACGAGAAACTCCCAATATATTGTTTGCGCGGAATTTTCTCAAAAAATTCGCTTACATCATAGATCCTATAAATATCTCCAGTTTTTTCCAGAAACTTCCGTATGATGCCAACTCACCAAAAATGGTCACCAGCATGGTCATCAAGTCACCAGCATGGTCATCAAGTCACCAAAATTGGTCGCAAAAAATGACTCCTACTTGGCTTTATCACCAACATTTTGCCAAGTTTCCATTGAATCGCCATTATAATGTAAGGCATGGCGTTGCTTGTGAATATTACAATTTTAGCATAAAATACATACAACAGAATGTAATATATTAACATATTACACAATCAGATATAAATCATTTACACTACTTTAAGAATTCATTACTCAAAATTCGTAACAGTATGTTTTCTTTCGATTCTTATCACGCAAAGGAATGTCTTCCTTAGGCAAACATTCCACTTATTGGAATTGACAGTTACAAATGAAAACATAAATCTCGAAGACAAGTTTCTTCTGTAAGTCATTCCTTAACTTTTAAAATTAATTTCACTTAGAGAACTGGCAACGAAAGAAAGCGAAACGCGTGTGAAAAGTACATTCTACCACCTTGTCGTTCGTCACTGTCATACACGACAAAGACAAATGCAGCCTTTGTTAAAATTCACCCTTTGGAAACGGTACGCATTGAAGCAATCATTTGCCTTTATTTCAACCTTCTCTGTTACAGCTCGTGTTGTGTGATTGCTGAGAAGTTCAGTTAGTTAGGGATGAAGGCTTATTTCCGATGGTTCCTTTTGTTCTCACAGATGGGGGAGTGAGACCAAAGCTCCATCCTCCCTTAAACTGCGAATAGGTTTCTATCAAAATCTGCTGAAACGCCGAAACACTGTGGAATTCAACTCGTCGAAGGTTCTATTGATTCCAAAATGAATTAGGGAAGTGAAGGCTGCTGATTTGCGCATGCCCTTTAGGTTACAGTAAAAGCTTAAGTATTGGATAAGTTTCATCAAGGATTGGCGATTTTTTTTTGTTAATGAGAGTGCAATAAAATTTTTTTTGGCGCCATTAAGATCACCTAGTTTATTTTTTTCGAATATTTAAATTATAATTTGAGATTCCGTAATAAATAAATAAAATCATGTATTGAAGTAATATATTTATATACAAAAGAAAGAATAAATATGTATGTTACAGCTAAAAAATTAAAAGTATAAATTACGTCAGAATTTTTCAAACTGTGGGGCATGACAACCGTAGGTGGGGGCGCGAGCATATCGGAAAGTCGAAAATAAAAGATTGTTTACTAATATTATTAATTCACTGAAAGGATGCAAAATAAGTTACTTTCTGAAATAATACAAAATAAAATACACATCCATACTGGTATAACATACTTAATAATGTATCAGTATTACACAATGCATTTGATAATTATTTTAACAATGCTAAGTTCAAAACAAGTTTTTTTTTTAGTAATTACAGTGACACCTTGTTTGTGGGCGTGTTACATATAAAATTATATTACAAAATTTAATACATATCTTGATAATTTGTACGGTTTATCATTATAGCCGTAATACAGCCTTAGCGTTAAAGTACATTATTATTGAATTCTGCATTGTTATTGAAAATTGGGTCGCAAATATTAAAAATAGTTTTGAAAAACGTACATGAAACAAATGGTGATTACGTATTATATCATCGATCCATTTTGCCAAATCAAAAGAGGTCGCCATAAGAAAAATGTTGCCAAATGCTCTGTCATCGGTATTATTATTACGTTTGAACATACGCAGGAACAATTTGATTAGTGGCTGCGTCACGCGGCATTTGCCGACGTCATTTGATTTGAAGTAATTGATTGACGATATACGTTAAGTAATAAACAAATTAAATTAATACTCTTAAATCATTAAATGCCTTAATTAAAGTGAGCAAAACACAATGAAAAAAAATTAAAAATGAATTAAATGCGTATAAATGTTTTAAATATAAATTAAATACATTCAAAATTATCATATAATAAAGAAAAGCATAATTTAACTTTCTTTATAAATTTAATGGTGAAATTTCTGCTGTGATTTATAGTGTAGGAATATAAGAATGTCATTTATTCTGAAGTAGAATGATCTAAGTAAAGATATAAGTTTATTTTAGGTAGTTTGAATTTTTATATTTCATTTTAAAACATCAAATAATATAAACGGCCGGAAAAAACAAATTATCTTTGGCATGCAGTTTCTCAAAATAAGATAAATGTTCTTACCGGTTCCGTTACAAAATATTTTCTAATCAAAATGGCCTTTTAAATTAAGGCCATCATTATAAGAAATGGGACAGTTTTTAAATAGTTTTCGTTGTATAAAGGGAAAAGTAATGAAAAATGAGAAGCAGGATTACACACATTGTACATACGAAAGAATATTGATGAAATTTTTTTGAAAAAACTTAGGCCGTGGTAGGCCGACGTATCATGAGTTTGACTCCTTGCGCCACTGAAGACCCGCAGCATTTAGAGGCTCCTGTACGCTAAATCTGTCGAGGCTCAATGTCCTCCCGTTGGCGTGGTGTGGGATTTTGGAAGAGAGAGAGAGAGGGGGGATGGCCAGCCTTGGTGTCGTTCTCATCATTTGACCATGGTTCAAAATTACGAGATCCATCACCAATTGTTCTTCATGTTGATTTGTTGTCTGACATTAATTAGCACTCACTCACAAATAATCTGTTAAAATTTATTTATCAGTTGTTTGATATAATATTATTAAAAATTAAGCTCATTTAAAATGTTATGATGATACTAAGTAATCTTTTGTAATCAAATGTGTGTCAAGAAAGCCACATTCTTGTGAAACATCTGCGCAGGCGCAGTTTTTACTTTCCCATCTGAAATGCCCGAATTCATGGCGATGACAACGCTCAAACAATTCTCATCAATCACTCCAGGGACCAAGGCCGCGCAAAGAATTCGAGAGAATTCGCTTTCAACTATTCCCGAGATCCGGTCGCTTCTGGATTAATGAGAAATTAATTGGACTATCAAAAGGTGGAAGGAATTCGATGGACTATGCAACAAGGAAGGTCTCGGTGGCTTTTGTTTAACCTAAAACTCTCGATTCATTATAGTTCCTGGATGTATTTTGCCCAGTCTCGACAAATCAGTATTTTTAGTGTTATTTGGTAGAAAAAAAGGTGTTATGGAATTTTGTCAGTATGGTAGATTCTTAATGTTTAAAATATTGTCGCGTAGATTAAATTGATAGGAAATTCGATTCTTAGATAAAATGACAACAACTCTTGCTAGATACAACTCAAGACTTTGTTCTACAAACTGAATATTTCCTTTCCTTATATACTACGGTCGGAAAAGGTCCAGAAATTTCCATAATTATAATTACACTTAAATTTACAAATGCAAATACAATAAAAATAAGAAAGAATTACAATTAATTAAAAAAATAAGCTCGTGACACAAAAATTAAATTTAATGCAAAGAAAACAAAAGAGTTATTTTTGGCAAGTCGCCCGTGACCGGGCACGTGAGTTCGTGTCCATGGCAACCGAAGTGAACTGTTTTTTTCTCTACAATATATATCCATTATTTTGTAGAAATGGATTCATTTCTACTTCTTGTATGGCTTTGGTTTATGAATAAGCACGATAACTCTCATAAGAATTCATATAGTTTCTTTAGATTTAAAGAAGATTCTTTTGTATTTAAAAGTTTCGCGAATCTGTTACTCTTGTGTTTGTCAGTAACGATTAAGTTTCTTTGGTTATACATTTGTGCATTTTGTGCAAAGAAATAAAACTTTTACTGCGTGTGTACGCTAAAGAGAAAAATAGAAGAAAAGAAAGAGAGAAAAGTGAGAAAAAAGAAAGGAGAAAAAATAGAAAAAGAGGAAGAGAGAAGAAAGAAAAAGAAGAAAAAGATAATATATATATATATATATATATATATATATATATATATATATATATATATATATATATATATATATATATATAAAAGAGAAGGAGAGAAATCAGTGGGTGATATTAACGCGAACGAAGTCTTTAACGCAAAATCAACTGAATGGATTTTAAAGAAACTTTACAGTAATATAGCTAATACATCAGAATAACACATAGGCTATAATTTGTAAAGATATTGTGAGAAGTGTCTAAAATATAATGATATTTGTCAAGTAAGTAGGAAAAAATTCTGCCATCTGCAAGCAATTCTGGCGCGCGCTGCAAAAAAAGCCCACTTCAGCATATATCTTCCTTTTGTTTGTGAAAGAACCCTTTTTGTTTTGGTTACGGGAGGCACTCGCTTCCAATTAATTCCTCTGATCATCATTATCCTTATTTTTTTATTTAAGAATCAAACTAAGTTTTGAAGGGAGAGGTTGTTATAAATCTCTCTTTATTTGAATGTTTTTTTATGATTTTATTATGCACATTTGGTAGTAAAAGAAATTGATCTTTTTTCAAAATAAATATTTTATCGGTTCTGGTACTTAAAGTAAATAAACTTTCTCTTTCACACTGCATCAATTGGACACATTTGCATAGTTTGTTTGTGGTTACTAGTTAATTATAACGCTATAAATTTATATGAATAGGCGGATATTGCATTTTTAAGTATAAAAAGAATTATAACTACTGTACTGTATTTTTTGGAGTGAGTGAATATTAACGTCACACTGTTCAGCTACACGAGGGATTTTGGCAACGGACCGCGTAATTTTGAACCATGGTCAAGTGACGTAGACGACACCTGAGCTGGCACCCCCTTCTCCTAACTACCACACCACACCAACTTGGAAGGAATATTCTACCAATACTTAGCAGGAATATTCTTTGAAATCCACTTTTCCCAAGATATATGACAGCATGGGTTCTATGATGAGTATTTTAGCGGGGAAGGAGAATAGTTTTGCAGCAGATATGCGTTTTCAGCGGATTGCAAATATTATTATATTTGTCCCGAAAAAATAGTTCATGTCAAAATTTAAGTGTCTTATGTTTTTGTATGTTAATGAAAACCTTAGAAAACGATTTGACTATTTATTTTAAGTGAACGGTGCATATAATTAATTTTACAGTGGAATATCTTTAATTAATTTATTATCTCTAACGGGTTAAATTTTCCAAAGTGGAGTATTTCGTTTATGCATATCCCTTAATTTTCAATGTAGTGATCCAAAAAAATATTGCATGAAAAACTGCAGTAAATCATAATGTGGTAGATAAAGCATTAACGTGCATCGCTCCCTTACACGGCGGGTCTTGCAAAGCTCTAATAAAGCTGGAGCTATGAAAGTAGCTAGACATTTGCCACCTTGACTCTATCGTTATCATTTCGCTGTGTTTTTCATTGAATCGCCATTTTAGCCATTATAATTTAAGAAACGGCGTTGCTTATACGAATATTAAAATTTTAACATAAAATAAATACAACAGAAAGTAATATTAATGTATTACACTTTCAGATATAAATTATTTACACTATTTTAAGCGTTCATTACACAAAACTTTTAACAATGTGACTTTTGCTGAGCAGAGATCAGCTTAGGGAAGTATTTTCAAAAATCGACCCTCAAGAGTGTTACGGGGAGTTATAAATAAAAAAATATCCTTTTTATCAGCTACATACTTAAAAATTTAACAAAGGTGTTTTTTTTTTTTTAGCTGAGATATGTAGAAAGTTTTTTTTAATTTGCAATTCACGTAAAATTAACATATTAAAAACTTCTTTATCCCTCAATCTGTGTTGTTTAATTTTTCAGTCATCCGTGCGAAGAATGGGTATACCAGCTAGTATATATATATATATATATATATATATATATATATATATATATATATATATATATATATATATATATATATATATATAAGGAGAGAGTGAACTAATAGTAGGAACTGGGAAAAAGAGCATGATATGTCCGCATTGTTGTAACAATGCACACTTGATTTGGCTAGTTTGGTTAAAAAACAGGTTTTTGACGCCAACTTTTGTCTTTGTTTTAGCAGTTAGATCGTTAGAACATAGAGACGAATCTAAGTTGGCGTCAAAAACCAGCAATTAATTAAATTAAATTTAATTAATTAATTAATGTTTGAAAAAACTGTATTAACATCAAATGTCACCCACTACAAGTTAAAAAAAATATTTGAACTTGATTGGATGAATAGAAAATATTTTATTCACGATTGAAAATTTGAACAAGATAAGTAAATATATAAATACATATATAGAGAGAGTGAGCTAATAGTAGGAATTGAATAAAAAGACAAAGGGGGATATGAGTTGAATGATGAGATTTTTAATATGAAATACGCTACATCGGTGGTACTCAACCTGCAGCCCACCGGCTTTTTTTGAGTGGCCCGGTTATGGCTATTTGCAATAAGAAATTAAATTATTGGGGAACAATGTACAAACAATTTAACAAGAAATTATTTGAATCAAGCAATCAAATGTATCGATTTCGGTATCAATTGTCTTTTTCAATAGTAGAGCAAGAGATTTAGTCATAGGTGAAAGAAAGTAGAAATTTTATCCCATAACTCAGTAAAAATTCATAAAAATAAGCATTTTTTTGTGTGCGTTCGATAGAAAAGTTAATATATTATTAAAATAAAAGACAAAAACGAGTTTTAATATTTTGATGAGTTTTGTTTGTTAATGTTGCTTCGGTCTTATAGACTGCTTTTCCCATTATCTCCATGTTACGGCCCGCATGAAATAACTGTCATGTGTATGCGTCCCGCGTGCAATACATATCATGCGTATGAGGCCCGTCGGGAAAAAAAGGTAGAGTACCCCTGCGCTATATAGAATTTTGTTTAAAAGTTTCTTTATTTCCTAATGTTAAATGGGAGTCTCCTATGATGCCAGACGTCTCAAGGATGTTTAAACCAATCAATAAATAATTATTTTTTCAACTCTAAATTATAAACAAAATTGTAAAAAATCGGTTTTTATATACAGTAATATCTGGACTTACGCGAATTTGGAGTTAAGCTACTTTCAAATCTCGTCGATTCGTCTCCTCCCTTCCCTTCACTGAAACTCGGCAGAATAAGTGCCAGAGTCGGATGAAATTGATAATCTGATCGAAGAAGTTGTTGATCTTGCCAGACAAGTAAATTTACGAGTAGATAGGGATAACGTTAAAGAACTCCTGGATTTCCACAATCAGGAGCTGACAATGGATGAGCTCATAGAAATGCATGAGCAAGAGCAAGACATTGAAGAACTTGACTTTAGATTCACTTCAATCAGAATATCAAATGACTGTTTGGAATTTTACAGAAAGCCCCAGTTAAACAAAAAAAGAATTACAAATTTTAGAAAATACATACTGTAACGAAGAGTGTATTCCCCCCCCGCCAACAAAACAAGGAATCCAAAAAAAGTGTGTGTGTGCTTATAAACACACGATAGAAGTGATAACTTCTAATTTTGTAGTGCTATTTCAGGAATAGATGAATTAAATACAAGGGAGTATTAGTATTCTCTCATATAAAATTATTTGTTCATATGTCTGTATTCCTAATGTAATATTTTTTGCGAAATATACAATCATATTTGTGAATTAATTGTAATCTAAGAAGGAAACAATAGGTTTATGGTAGCTGAAATAGGTCTCATAAATAGTTTAGATTCAAAATTTTTAAATATCTAAAAAAAACCCTCCGTCAAGCATTGATCCGTACTTTGTCATGCTTTCATTTGTATCATTTGTCCTAATTAAATTGAATTTTAATTTTAAAAAAGCTACTAAAGACTTTGATTTATCTTTTGAAAAATCTACATTAAAATCCCCACTTAAAATAATAGCCCATTTGTTCAGAAGAGTTGATCCGACTTCAGCGTAGGCAGCTAAATTTTTATGAATGAATTCGATAATGTTCTCAGCACTTTGATTTGGTGAAATATAAATAATAACAATTAGAATTATTTGTCCATTTTATGCTCTACATTTTGTGATATCCCCCCTCGGGTGAACATCTTTTTGATTATCAGCGTGAGCTAGAGGTGTAGGATTAACGGAAGAACTAGAAACATACATAATCTTAATATGTCTTTATTAAGATTTATAACTTAAGGCTTTTTAACAAATTAGATTATAATAGTATAAGTGAGAGAATCTACGGTGGCAAAACACACACAATACATATATATATATATATATATATATATATATATATATATATATATATATAATACCGAATTAAACTAACCCGGACCATTATCAATAACTGACTCGCCTAAACTCAATTACAATACTATTACAAATCCTAATATTCAATAGTCAATCCTACCTTACTGTAGTTTGAAGTAACGATCACAACAATCTTAGATGAAGCCTTGTAATTACTCGAGTGCAGTGGTATGCACCTTGACTCAATGGATCTTTATCACGTATAATTTCTACTAGTCGTCACGTAACGTTTTTCAAAACTTCTTCACGCTTGAACCACGGATTATGTTTACATTCCTCAAATTGCCCTCCCGCTTACTCTAACTTCTGATATTTAAAAGCTTCCTAATTTGCATCTTTTTTTCGCGCTTCACTTCTTGGATTTGGTTGGAAAAGAGTTGCCATTAATTCTGGCCCCAAAGAACCCAAAGGACATGTTAAACAAAAGACGCGTGAGCCCGTCACAATTTCACTGTACACATTTTCCGATACATGGCTTATTAGACCCAGATGATTCAGGAATATTGTTAGGCGTAGTATTGTTACCATTATTACGAGCGTTACACACCCAAGCGTAACAATCCTTGGCTTTTTAAAACGCATCATTCAAGTTCACTCTTCAGCAAAATGCGCCTAAAGAAGTTATCACGTCAAAAATTATTACTAGTACGCTACAAGAAAATTTTGCAGGAGAAAAAAACTCTTTGAGAGTCAGCTGATTACTTGTTACATTTTATGAAGCCATATACATCAAAATAACATCGGCTTGCATTTTTGAATTGGTGTTGTCTAAGACAAATATGCAATACATATGACAGAATCACAATGTTAAGCGACAAAAGAGAAAGCAATTTTTCATTTTCCTTTCTATATATGGGTATTGGACTATTCTTTTTTTGTTACTATTTATTCATTAATTAAATTTAATTAGTGTAAAAAATAGTGTAAAGTAAAGAAGAAATCACAAACATTCTCAGAAATTAGGCCATCTCAGATGGAATTCGAGCTACCGTCCTTCAGATTAGAAGCCCAGCGCGCTATCCATTGCGTTACAGGGGACAACACGAAAAGTTTTCCTTTCTATAAATGCTTTTGGACTATAATTTTTGTTTGTTACTATTTATTCATTTTTTAATTTAATTAATGAATTAAAATTTGAAAGAACTGTATTAACAGGAAGTGTCACCCACTACAAGTTTTAAAAAATGTATTTGAACTTGAATGAATGAATAGAAAGTATTTTATCAACGATTGAAAATTTGAACAAGATATATGTGAGAGAGTGAACTTATAGTAGAAATTGAAAAATAGTCTACTTTATGTTGCACTCTATCATATCCATCACATCTGGCATTCTCGCGAGCGTCTGCGTGAGTCTGACCAAACTATCGGACGTTTGCGCAAAACATGTAATAATGCTGTACCTCGCACAATTCCAGTCAGTCTTGGTCGATTCGATGCTTCTATAGCTACCAAATCTATCTTGAATGTACATTTTACAATTTGCGCGTTAGTTATAATTTACGCTATTAAGTATTACTGCAGAAAATTGGAAAAAAAATCATGGATAAATTTTTAAGTCGTAAGCAAACATTCAACGATAATAAAAGCGTCAACAAGTGCACAGACGAGCATAGTTCCGAAAATTAAATCAAGGAAATATTCTCAAGAATACTTGAATTTTGTATTTAGCATTACTGAAGTAAATTGGGAAGAAAAGCCCCTGTGTGTTATTTGCTCAAAAATATTGGCAGCAGACATTTTGAAACATAATAAACTTAAAAGACATTTCAAAACGCTTCATGTTGAGTACATTAACAAACCTCGAGAGTTCTTTGAATCAAAATTAAAATCATATGAAAAACAAAAAAACATTTTTAAAAAAAACTTTGTCAGTGAATGAAAAAGCTTTACTTACTTCTTACAAAGTATCATATAAAATAGCCAGATGTAAAAAGCCTCACACTATTGCCGAAGAGCTTATTTTGCCTGCAGCAATTGAAATCGTAGAAAATATGTTTGGAGACAATTTTGCCAAACAGTTGCAGTCCATACCCCTATCAAATGATACTGTTTCCCGTCGAATTGATGATATCGCTGAAGATGTAGAGCAACAGCTTTTCGGTAAGTTGCGTGATAAATTGTTTTCAATTCAGCTCGACGAGGCAACATATAGAAATAAAGATGCCCATTTCATTGCGTATGTTCTCTTTTGGGATGGTATGTCAACAGTAGAACTACTTTTTTGCAAGCCAATAAAACTTAAAGCAACAGCATTATTTGATATTTTAAATACTTTTATAAACGAGGCAAATATAGAGTGGAAAAATTGTGTCGGAATATGCACCGATGGTGCTCGTACAATGTCAGGAAGATTTAAAAGTATACAAGCATCTGTGAAACAAAAATCTCCACTGTGCATCTGGACACATTGCATGATCCACAGAGAAGCTCTGGCTTCCAAAGAAATGAGTCCTGGTCTGAATATTGTGCTAATGACAGTTGTGACTGTAGTAAATTACATGAAAATGAAACCCCTAAAATCAAAAATCTTTTCTGGACTTTGCAAAGACTTGGGCGCAGTGCATTCATCGTTGCGCATTTTATTGCGAAGCAAGGTGTTTAACCACGTGGGAAATTTTTGCAACGTGTTTATGAATTAAGAAATGAAATTACCATTTTTCTAGAAGAGGAAAACCTACCGGAAGCTGAGAAATTTCGAGATGGTTTATTTCTGATGAAGTTGTGCTACTCAGTCGATATATTTGAGAAATTAAATATATTGAATTTTCAACTTCAAAAGGATCAAATGTACATGTATTTGACACGAGTGATAAAATTAATGCTTTTTGTAGAAAATTAGAATTATGGAGCCGAAATATTTAAAGCAAAAGCACCTAGAAATGTTTGAAAATGCGGATAAATGTGTAAAAATTTACAAAACTGAAGAACAACATTTGGAAGTTGTTTATAAAACTATTGAATATCATTTAGCTATGTTGGCAAAAAATTTAAAACATAATTTTTTGCTGAGGACAACTTGATAGCAAGTTACGAATGGGTTAGAGATCCATTTCAAAATACCCCAGAAGGGCTCTCAACTACCGAAGAAGAAATTTTCATAGATTTCACATTCAGTAGCGAAATTAAAAGACAATTTTGTAATAAAATTCTCTTTCAATTTTGGGCAGAAGTAGATGATGAATTTTCTGCATTGAAAACAAAGGCATTTCGTATACTATTACCATTTTCAACATCCTACCTTTGTGAAACCGGATTTTCTGCGGTGGCTGCTTTGAAGACAAAATATAGATCTCAGCTAAGTATAGAAAAATAACTCAGTGTCAATTTCTAATATTAAGCCTTCATTTGAAAACCTTTGCTCTGAAAGACAAGCCCATGGAAGTCACTAATAATAATTAAACTTGTTCTTAAATTAGTATTAATAAATTAGTTATAAAATACATTGTGCAGTACTGATACATTTATAAGTACACTGGCTGAAGTTCCCATTCTGTGATTATTTTTTAAAGAAATAATACATTATTCTTGATATAATAGCTTAATTGTAAGCAGAGTAAAACCAAGTGCACAACAATGCATACAAAAATATAAAATGATTTTTTAAATGAATGCTCCTATTATAAATAGTTTAAAACGAACGTTTTAAGCCTCACAGAATTAGCATTTAGAATTAATAATAAATAAGGAAAACGAATGTAAAATTTCAATGAAGAGTAATTGTGTTATTTTTAATATTTAAAGCGAGAAACCTTCAAAATGTTTTAACCCGGGAGCAGGCGCCCACTCCACTCTAACGTTAATGGTCGCGCGGGGTGACTAAGTCACCCCAATCCTTTTTTTATAATTATTTCTACTATGCACGATAAAAATCCCAATTCAGTGAATAATTTAATTAAGAGAAAATATACTTATTTACTTTGAAGGACTTTTTAATTTTTCTTCGATGATTTGAGAAAAAATCCAATAAAACTAAAGAAACTGTTCCAAATGTGCGTGACCTTAATAAAGAACATAAATCGCAGACACTTTTCACTAACAATACAAGAACGTTATTTGCAATCAAAGCTGTCATATTTTGCTCACGTTGTCGTAATTTTGCTGTTCTTTGATGATCTACAAATAGCATGTTGAACCTTTTCTTGCTTGTGTCTTTTTGACAAGGCGAAGTGCTACATTTATGGCTTCTTAGTTTTCTTGATAGAGTTCTTTAGGCAGCATTTGAAAATTTCAACTCAACTCAAACGTTTCATGTCTATCGCTTTTGTCATATTTACTTTCGCTATCATGATTAATATGCATTATTTCATCAGGTTCTTCAATTGCTTGATCAGTTTCATCTCCCTTCAATAGAGAGATCACAGATGCCCATTTTTTATGTTCTGCTCATTTACATTTATAAACCATAATAAGTCGTACAACACAGCAATTAAGTTAATCATAGGGGAA
>BMAU01004739.1:0-5000 GCA_019973935.1 Trichonephila clavipes | reverse complement strand
AGTTCATTTTTGACAGAATTATTATGCTGAAAAACATGTGTTTATCCTTTAAATTTATGATGAGATCCTAAAAAGATTTTATTTTTTATTAGTGTAATAAAAAATATATACGAGATTTTCTTAATTGAATAACTTCTAATTGTTTGCTTTTTTCAGCAAAGAACTTTATATTCCTTAACTTTTTCATATCACCAATTAATTTAATCACTGTTTCTAAACAAGATTTATATTTATTTTTCTTTCAAATTCTTTTGCATTTGTTATAACGAAATGAGATAACTGATATATTAAATGGTTTAAAAAAAGGTTTGTTTTAGTTGAAATTAATGATTTGACTTTTTAAATTAAGCATTACGTATTTTAGCTCGCATTGTTGTCTTTACGTTACTGGTTTAAAAATATTTCTAAATGAATAGAATTTGAATATTTCAATATATATTTAGTGTATTTTTGATGCAATATCATTTTAACTTGAGAATTTTTGTAAAAATGCAAACGAGAATTGCCAATAGCAACATCATTGTTTTTGTTTGAACGCGTAACAATTTTGTTTATTCCTTTGGTTACTATCTAAACTTATATTTAAATTTTTAAAATGGCGTATCTTGGCAAGGTCGACGCGAAGATTTATTTGTCTTAGCCACGGAATTAAATTTAAAATTCGATAAATCAATGACCATCGCCACAAAAGATCTAATTATTAGTAGTGAAGATTATGACGAAGAACTGACCAAAAACATACATTCAACGATTGTTGAGGATCGCAAAAGCCAGAGAAGAAAATTTACGCATTGAAGAGCAAAAAGAAAAATTACGCATTGAAGAACGAGAAGAAAAATTACGCTTCGAACAATTGAGGTTAGATGAGCAAAAACGCAAAGATGAGTTTGAGTTGGAAAAGTTAAGAATCAAACACAATCCAAGTTAGGCGCTGATACATCCAAAAAGAAAGTGATACTAAATTTCTCGTCAAAGAAGTTTCAAAGTTTATACATCGTTTTGATTTGAAAGACATCAGTCTTTATCTAAAATTATTTGAACGTCAAGCGCAGGGATTAAATATTGATCAAGAAAACTGGGGTTCTCATCTGTTAGGCTTGTTACCGACGGAAGTATCTCACATCATAGCGAGAGAGCCTGACGATAAAGCTAACTCTTACGAACACGTTAAAGATTTACTGCTGAAACGCTTTAAACTAACTCCAGAAAAGTTTCGACAACTATTTGTCACTCACCAAAAAGCATCTGAAAGAACATGGATTGATTTTACCATGAGTTAAACACTTACTTCAACGGATGGATAGATGGATTGAAGATAGATACTTTCAACAAGTTATCAGATCTAATCATAACAGATCAACTCAAACGAAAACCTCCTTTTGAATTTAAAGAATATTATCTTGATGAATGGGCAAATATGAACTCCCTGTTCAATTAGTGCTTGAAAAACTAGAAGAATTCGAAGACTTTAAAGGACTCTGAAACAAAAATCAGTGGTCCAAATGTGAAGAAACAAGAATTCAGATTCACGAAAAGAATCGCAGATATGAATCACCAGGAAAATTCGAGTATAACAAGAAAGATAAGAAGTTTCAGCGTCAGCAATTACAACAAACATTACGAAGCCCCCTGTCACGAAATTGCGAATCTGTTCAAAAGATATCATGACAGCGCGCAGAAAGGGTATTACAACAAAAATTACGAGAAACACTCAAATCACAATGCTTCCAAGCATGCTCAAACAAACTATTCAAAATCACGGAAATTCAAAGAACCTCCAAAGAAACTTGCACTCATCGTTAAGGAAGGTTTACGTACTAAAGAGATATTTTTGGAAAGGTGAAAAATCACGGCGCTCATAGACAGTGGTAGTACCGTAAGTTTGCTTCGAGAAAACACAAGCAGAGAATAATGGATCAACGAAATTATCGAAGAACAAGATGCTTCTCACGGGTATTGGTGAAGCACAAGTGACAACTATCGGTTCCTTTGAACATGAGTTCAAAATAAGATGATGAAAATTACTCGTTAACTTGGCATGTTGTACCAAACTGATAAGTGGATTCGAAGCAGTTATTGGATCAGATCTTTTGGAACAAGCATCGATAAGTTTTACTAAAGAAGGGAATTAAATTCAACAAATATGAGAATCATG
The DNA here is from genome assembly GCA_019973935.1 of Trichonephila clavipes. Lineage (NCBI taxonomy): Eukaryota > Metazoa > Arthropoda > Arachnida > Araneae > Nephilidae > Trichonephila > Trichonephila clavipes. The sequence continues at coordinate 2,845 of BMAU01004739.1, read as the reverse complement.
CTGGCCCCCTTCAAAGCCTTATCTTGCGAAAAATCTTCAGAAGAACTAGACCTACGTCATGTTGAAAATCGTCAAATCAAGAAGGAACTTGAAAAAAGTTAATTCAAGACTACAAACCTGAAAAAACAGCAACTACTGACGTCACAATGAAATTATTTTTAAAAAGACGAAGAACCAGGTCATAATCAAACCTCCTCGTCAACTATCTTTCACGAAGACGAAGTAAATAAACAGATAGAAGAATGGCTCAACGAAGGCATTATACGTCGAGTTCTGCGGAATATGCAAGTCCAATCGTAATGGTAAAAAAGAAAGATGGATCTTCGAGAATGTGCATTGACTACAGAAAAATTGAATCAAGCTTGTGAAAGATAAATTTCCGTTACCTATCATCGAAGATGTTTTAAATACTTTGCAAGAAGCAAGGTATATTCTACATTAGATTTACGCAAATGGTTTCTTTCACGTCGATGTTGACGAAGATTGCAGAAAGAGTATACATCCCTTATATCCCAGATGGACAATTTTGAATTCACCAAAGTTCCTTTCGGACTAAGCACAAGTTTAGGAGTTTCCAACGCTACGTATCAAGTATATTTAGAGATCTTACTCCGGAAAGGAATTGTAATCAGTTATTTAGATGATCGTCATTTCCAGCGAAAAACGTACAGGAAGGTCTCCGAAAAACTTAAAATTATTTTTGATGTCGCAAAGAAATACGGATTAGAAATTAAGTTCAAGAGGTGCCAATTCTTAAAAAAGAAAAATTGAATTTCTAGGTCACATTGTAGAAAGCCCGGAACTATTAAACCATCTCCCACGAAGACACTAGCTGTCCAAAAATTTCCAGAACCAACAACAATAAACAGGTACAAAGTTTTCTTGGTTTAACTGGATATTTCCGCAAGTACATCAAGGATTATTCAAAGATAAGCTAAACCACTTAGCGATTTAACAAGAAAAGAAAACCTCTTTGTTTTTTTAATTCAACAAAAAGAAGCATTTGAAAAATTGAAGAAAATCATGTCCGGAAGGCCCAATCTTGCACCTCTACAAGTATGGAAGAAAATTAGAACTGCATACAGACGCCTGTAAACAAGGGTACGGCGCAATTTTGTTTACAAGAAGCAGAAGATGGAAAGTTACATCCCGTTTACATGTCGAAAAAAACAAAATACAGCAAGAAGAAAAGTATGACAGCTACGAATTAGAGGTACTAGCAATTATCAACGCATTAAAGAAGTTTCATGTTTGTACTTTTGGGACAACCCTTTAAAATAGTAACTGACTGTTCAGCATTTCAGAAGACTATGCAAAAAAAAGGAGCTAATTACTCGCATAGCCAGATGGGCGCTTCAATTAGAAGAATTCGATTATGAAATAGAGCACAGAGCTGGAAGTCGTATGAAGCGTCGATGCTCATGGCAATATCCGTAATGATGGTATGCAATGATACATTAACTTCAAAGCTTAAAAACGCACAAGAGGGAAGATGGCAAGAATCAGGAAATCAGAAGATTTTTTGAGCGAAATGGTATACTCTACAAGTACTTAAATGGTCGAGAATTAATTGTAACACCTAAAGCAATGCAAGCTGAACTAATTAAATTGATTCACGAAAATGGTCATTTCTCGAGTAGGAAAACAGAAGAAATTGTGAAACAGAATTTTTTTATCCCAAATTTAACCAACGTCGTTAAAAAGTAATAGTTAATTGTGTTCATGTATCTTAGCTAATAAGAAAACTGGCAAAAAAGGAAGGGTTTTGAATCCTATTTCTAAGGAAAGCATTCCTTTAAGTACGTACCATGTTGACTTCATTGGTCCTTTACCCTCCACAAACAAAAGTTACAAACACATTTTCACCGTAGTAGACGCATTTATCCCGTCAAAACTGTATCTGCTGAAAGTGCCCTCGAAAAACTAAAACAACAGCAGAAGACCTTTGGTAATCCCATCAGAATTATCTCTGATAGAGGTTCAGCGTTCACTTCAAAATTATTCAACGACTACTGTGATGAAGAGAACATTCAACATCTACAAATAGCAACAGGTGTTCCTCGAGGAAACGAGACAAGTTGAACGAATTCATCGAACTTTGATTCCAGTTCTCCACCCAAACTATCATTAGACGACTCAACGAAATGGTACAAATACGTCGACAGATTACAGAGAATACTAAATAGTACTATAAGTCGCAGTACAAAATGGACACCATTCGAACTATTAGTGGGAATCAAAATGCGTAACAAGGAAGACATCCTAATCAAAGACTTACTTCTAGAAGAAATGGCGAAAGAATTACTAGAACAACGCGAATTTTAAGAAACGATGCAAAAAAGAACATCGAAACCCTACAGTCTGAAAATGAAAAGACGTTAAATCTTAAGAAGAAGAAGAAAGCTTCGTTATACAAAGAAGGTGATTTAGTAGCCATCAAGAACCCAATTTGGAGCTGGACTGAAACTAAGACCAAAGTTCTTAGGCCCTTACAAAGTAACAAAAAGTTAATTCCAAGGATAGGTATGAAATTGAAAAGGTTGGTCAGCACGATGGACCAAACTCAACCACGACCTTCAACTGATTTGATGAAACATTTTTATGCTTAATTGAATTTTTTTATATTAGTTATTATTTTTAATTTTTCTCATATCTCTCTTGAGAAATTAATAGATGTTCTATGGTAACACTTGTTTCCATTAATTATTTTATATTCGCTTATACCAATATTTATTATATTTTCGTATTATTCATTATCTTTCTATTGATGCAGAGAAGGATTTTTTTTTTTATGGTTTAGTTAATTGTAGATCACAACATAGAATGTATTTTGTTTTCCTATATG